>JANHAO010017029.1:0-14154 GCA_026873985.1 Saraca asoca
TTAGATCTTGGGAAGAGCTTGAATTTGAGATTTGCCATTGAAAATTTTTGAGTTTCTCTCTCTACATTCAAGCTCACCTCTTACAGTAATATCTAATGACAAACAATTAAAGTTTACATAATTAATATAATAACAAAATTAAATATACACACATGGTACTGATTTGTCTACTTGGTGTTTGAACATGTGAATTGAAAACATTATTTTTGAAACACAAAAGGGGATGCAAAAATAAAATTGCCTATTAAATAATACAATGTAACTTATTTATAGTTAAGAAACTCACCACAATTACATCTTTTGTAATAATTTGTGGTCATAAATAATTCTTAAAATTGACATATAATCAATATAATTAAAACAATAATCAAATTGAGTAAAATAATTATATAACACACGGCATTTTGTAAATTTGTCACCTTAACAAGTGAAGACATGAATGAAAGAGGAAAATTAATAAATTTTAAGATGCACCTAAACAAAAAGGAAGAAATAAAAAAGACGAGAACATAAATTTTAACTTATACATAAAATATGTAATTGGTAAATATGTTTCACTAAGAAAGTAGAAGCAAAATTATTAATCGAATTATAAAAATTATAATTCAAACATGATATTTTGGTAGTAATAGTACAACTCAAAGAATTGATAGTTTAAAAGAGTTAAGAAACATCATATATACTTTGCATTTAAATAACATATTGACAATTTAAATGCCATTCTAACTAACTTTTATCAATTTAATCTTTCTTTTACTTTCACTTTCTCCATCTTACACATCTATGCACATGGACACATAAATATGTATATATATATATATATATATATATACAAGGAACATATCAAGTGACAATACTACTTTTATATGAGATTGAGATGAGTGAGTCATGGCCATAAGATTTTCTGTTGATTGTCAAGATTAAAATATAATTTAAAGTCACATGATCACTTAAAAATATCAATGACTTTATGTTTGAATCTCAGCCATCAGTGCAACATCTAATGACTACCATTTACTCACTTCATTTTTATATAAAAATAATGCTTTCATTTGATATGTTCTTCGTATATATATTCTATTAAATTCAAAATTTATTACTGATTACATACCACAAAATAAAATGTAGAATATATAACCATCTCACACACACCAAAAGTGATAATAATGTTATTCCATTATTTGTATATTTGAAAAAATCTAAAAATTGTTATAAAATTAAGAAAGATATGAAACATAAGAACTTTGTAACAGAGAGAATGTAAAAAGAGGAATATAATTCTTTCTTCCTTTTTACTTCTTATCACACAATATAAGGATACAATTTGTCCTATTCAAAAGTTTAGAATCATAAGAAAAATCACACAATTAAATGCTATAATATTAATTATGGTAATGGAGTATTAAGAAAAAGTTATCGAGAATGTACAAGGAGAGAAAGTGAACCATCAATTATTTAATGGATTCATAACAAGGTGAACCATGTAATAGATTCATAACAAGGTGAACTATCCATTATGTAATGGATTCATAGCACCTCCCCTTAGATCTTTACCTTTCATTAGTCAAATTGCCTCATTAAAAATCTTATCAGAAAAAAACTCAATGGGACAAAAAATCTTTGCAAAGGAAAAGAGTACAATGCGTGTTTCCTCCCCCTTTATGTCGCCAAAAATCTTTGGAACGTAAGCCAATCTTATATCTTAGTTGCTCAAGATTTTTAGTTTGCAATGATTTGGTAAAGAGGTCTATTAGATAATATTTATAACACTCCACCTTGGATGTCCATTTTGTAAAGAATATTCTTTGTAAAATGCAATGAGATATTACCTCATTAAAAACCTTACTAGAAAAAATCTAGTAGGATAAAAACCTGGATAAAGAAAAAGAGTATAATGCATATTTACCCCCTCTAATGATAATATCACTTAAGATTTGTGAACTGATGCACTCCAATATTTTAAACTAACTTTTCAAATATTATGGTATGATGTAAATACACAGTTTGAGATTGAGTCTTATGAGTATTGGATAAAAATCCTATATCCTCATAGTCGATTAGCTCTAATGTAGACTCATATGGATAAAGTAGTCTTATATTACTTATTCATTGATGATAACAAAATATATGTTCCACTTCAATGCCTTCTGTTTGGAGAAGAACTATATATTGCTAATAGACTTACATAGAAAACTAAAACAAAATGTGCATTATTAGAAAGATACATTAGTGCAACAATTGCACTAAGATATGATACTTCAAGACCAAAAAGCTCTTCATTATTATCAGGAGGTTAAAAAATGATCCTTGTTAACATCAAATGATTGAACAATCATTAGGTACTCAATAGATGTGGTTTATCCATGTAGCCTCTAGGACCTTTCCGATGTAATCTCATTTATATTTCTTCATAAAAGCACAAAAGTAAATAGGATCATTTCAATATACTTCTTTTAAAAAATATTCATTGAGACGATTGTAGCACATTCATCTAGATTGTTTAAATCATATAAAGATCTTTCTAATTTAATTGAAAACATTTTTCAAGAATTCAAATTATATCCTTCAGGCATTTTACATCTTTCAAAGATTTTGATATAGATATCATTGTAATTTTTGCACACATATAATCACATGAAACTAAATTCATTAGACACATATCAAGTTTCGATATATTGTCAAAAAAAATTACATTCACGACATGCAAATATATATTTCTATAATTAATTATAATCTTGATAAAAACCTTTATGCTACAAATCATGGTTTATATTTACAATTTTAATTTTCTTGTTTTCTTGGCATAATTATACATTGGCACCTTATTAGCTTCACATCTTTTGGGTGTTTTTTCACTTTGCAAGTAAATTCAAATTTCACATTTATGTCTAAATTGCATCTTTTTCTCTTTTTCTTTTTGGCCAATAATCATATACATGAATTCATAATCTTCACTATCTTTCATAATATATAGCGCTATTTTATATGAAAAATATTGTCGACAACTATTTCCTCTTAGTTCCATCTTGCCCATTATAAACATAATCAATTGTGATATTTATTTCCATAAATTTTAGGCACTAGAACTTCTTTAAGAAGTTTGTTACTGATTATGTCTCAAATTTCTTCAAAAGTATTTGACTCCTTAATAAGGTGATTTTGTTCATTTGCTCATTCTCCCTTTTCTTTTGAGGACTTTTACATCTAGAACAACTGTTTTATCATGCTTTAGGCATGTTTTAAACACATGTCCTATAAAACAAATAATTTGTCCAATTGAGACATCAATCTGAATTGACACATTTGCAGCTGATACTATTTAAATGTTCTCTTTAGGTAAATAATCTATTTGGCAATTAATTTACTATTTTTTATAAATCAATCATCATTTCTTCCCATAAATTAAATGCCTAAATGGTAAAGAATCGTGCTAATAATGTGTTATAAAATTGAGAAAGATGGGGAATAGATTAATGGAGAGAATGTAAAAAAGAGGAATATAATTCTTTCTTCCTTTTTTCTTACCATATAATATACAATAACACATGAGCCTTATTTATAGGCTTAAAATCATAAGAATAATCACACAACTAAACGATATAACATTAAGTATGGTAGTGGAGTATTAAGAGGAGGTTCTAAGGAATTTGCAAGGAGAGAAAATTGAACCATCCATTATTTTTTGGATTCATAACAAAGTGAACTATCCATTATTCAATGGATTCATAATAAGGTGAGTTATTCAATAAGTTTATAATAATGTGAACTATCAATTATTCAATGAATTCATAACAAAAATATCATTGATATAGTATTTGTGCTCTTAAAATTTAGCACCCCAAAAGAAATATGATTTTATCAACACAACCTAAATAATGAGAAGTTTCAAAAGTTAGCCAATCTATTCTTTATTTTTTTAAAATAACTTTTAAATACTTAATACATATGATTAAGATGGGAACAAAAGAAATAGTTAAGGACTATTATAGACATTTTCTAGTATTATGTGAAATGAGCTAGCAAAAGCCTAAGTCCAACTAGTAGGGTCCAAATCATTCAAGTCGCCAGAGACGTCACGTGTAAGCTTCAAGTCACTAAAGATGAGGCTTGCAAGAGTCCCAGCTCACAACCTTAACTAGCTCTACCTTGCAGCCTCAACTAGCCCCCAACCAATATCAACTTATGGGACTAACCTACAAACATCAACTCATGGGGCCTACCTACAGAAATTAATCTTTAGAAGCAAAATTGTAGGAATCTGTATTGTCCTGTCCATTTATTATTTGATATAACATATTTACAGCTTGTAAAATTATATCTATAACCTCTCAGCCTCTATAAATAAGAGGGGAGATCATTGTAAATAGGAAAGAACAAGATATTGTCACTTTGCCAAATTTTATACAAAGCAATAACATCATCCATGGACGTAGGGATCAATGAATAGACTTTAGCTGAACCACATTAAAAAAATCTCTTTGCCTTTGCTGTTCTTCCTCTTCATCTCTTCACCTTTCATTTATCCAACCAGATTATAGCTTGAGGTATCAAGAACTTAAGTAATTGACTAAAGTTTGGGGTTTACCAAATTTCACCATCAACATTTTGGTGCTAGAAGAAGGGCCTCATCTACATTCTAGTTAATTTTTTGTTCAATGTCTGTAACTTAGAAAGAGTAGAAGTTGCTGTCTCTGCCACAGAGGAAGAGTAAAGTATAGCTAAGTTACAAACCTGTCCTGGTGCTTTAAAACAAGGAAAACTCTGGTTGTTTCCTACATTACTACTACTCAGTAAGCCAGTACCAAGATAGCAGCAACCTGTAACCATAGAGTGGACAGTAAGTCCAAAATGGCTGACAAGGAAAACCTTACAGAGCTCTCTCTCTCTCTCTTTCATTCTCTGCTGGAACCGAGGTAGAAGACCAGCAACACTAGTAGCATCTCCAACTTTGCTGCTTACTTTTAGTCATATGGATTCCACTGACAGGCCTTCTTCAACATGCAGCAAACTAAGGTTTGGTGATGAGCTTGTTTGGCCACCATGCAGTGAGATTGGATGACAAGCTTGCATAGCCATTAATCACCTAGGTTTGGTGTTAAGCTCGTGCATGCCAACATACAGTGATTGGGATGATGAATTCATAGTAGCTGCATCATTCTAACTTTGGCTTTAGACATGAGCATGGTGTTAAGTGTAGTGGCCATGTAATGAAACCAGGCTGAAGTGTAGCCAAAACTGCATCAAGATGAAACGTATTGGGCTAAAGCACAGCATCACAAGCTGAAGTATACGAGAAACATCTATCATTTGAAGTGAGGAGTTGCTACTGGGATGGCTCCTCAAGGTCTCAAGCCCATGGAAGTACTTCCTCTCAGCATCAATCACATTCTACATGTAAGAGAGTGCACTGCTATGCAGAAACTGGATTCAATAACAAGCTCATTCATTAACCATGCCACAAACCAAGGTTCAATGATAAGCCCATTCGGCTGTCAAGCAGTAAGACTCTATTCGAACTCACACCATCATGCAACAGTTCGAGTTAATGGTGAGCACACATAATGGCAATGTAAGATGGTTCATTGGTGAGCTTAGACCTTCACCATGCATCAAGACGATGAGCTCACGTAGCCATGCAGCAGCTTGATACAATGACAAGCTCACCGACCATGTAATGAGACTGGACTAGATGATGAGCTTGTATTGCCTTGCAATAAGACCCTATTCTATGGTAGGCTTGCACACCTTCTACCAAGTGCTAATCTCATGCCTTGTATTGATAGTTTGACATCAAGCTCACACATGCAAGCTATCAGCAACAGTAGTAGTGTCATTCTGGATGTGAGCATGATAACAAACTCACACTGTTATGCAACGAGAAGGTCTAAAGATGAGCTCATATAGGGGACGCAGAGTGCAAAACTAGTGGCAACCCTCAAGCCTTTACGAAGAGCTTAACCTCATAAGCAGTATTGGCAGCTCCCCCACTAGTGAAGGTAAAGTGAAGATTTTGATGGCATGTATTGTATGAAGGCACTAGCCATCATTCAGCCTGCTAACACTGAGAACACCACCCAAATGGTTCATGCGATGATCATTGAGATAGCTGATAATAGCCCAAAAGGACAACCATCCCATTGATAGTTGAGCAATGGCTGACGGAGGCCTCATTCCAGATATACTTATATTTGAAAGAAGCTTCAACGTTATAGTTGATCATTGGCTATCCCTAGTTAGTGTTTTGGATAGGCACTATGGGAGCACATCCCGAGTTGCAATGTGACGAAGTTTGGCCTTGCTTTAATGGTCATGCATAGGTCTAAACTATGTCACTAGAAAAGATGAGTGGTTTGTTCTGAAACCAAAAGCCCAAAGCTTTATTTGAAGGCATTGGGTAGATTCACACATTTCACTATTATTGTGAGAGCCAGGGTTGCACTCCAAAAGCTACATCTACCACTTTAACTACTGTGCCATTGTGGAAAACAATGATTGCTACGGGTTGTAAGGTGTTTGGACAAAGAAGGGGCTATCATTTTCTACTGCTAAAATTGGAGATTTGTTCTTTGCAACTCATACTGCTATAACACTCTATTTTGAAGAAATTGATGCAGAGATCATGCTCAAAGCAACAAATGCTAATGGTGTATATCATGACAACCTAAGGAAGAATCCATACAAATGTCTTCTTGGTACATTGTTATATCGGGATGTAACATCTCAAAAGCCATTAGAGTCTACAATACGATCATGAAGCTGAGAATGCCTTTAACAACATGCATTACTATGTGACTTGAGTTCAACAATGTAGTTCAAAATAGCTGCAAGCTGAAGACTGCATCATAAGATAAAGTACATCCCAAACGACCTCAAGCTTGTGCCTTTAGTCTTTGCGAGCTCAATACCAAATCGAACAGAAACTTAATGTGGAGGTCTTACCATACTGGCTTAGGCAATAGAACCATGGCTTCTCTTTGAACAAGTAAGATAAACTTTCTTGTCCTGGCATTAAATATTTTATTACTGCTAGTTATCATTCTCTTTTGTAGGGCCAAAGTTGTATCCTTTCTCAATAGAATATTATACCAGAAGCTAACCCCTAGCCCACTCCGCATCCAATAAGTGCTGGCTGAGGTGCCTTCTAATCAAAAGGCATTCATGCCACCTATGTGGCTAAAGGGACAAAACCCTGAGGCAAAGTAGCCTAATGCGGCAGAGTGGCCAGAAGGAACAATATCTCACATGAGACAGTTTCACTTCAATCATCATTATTGGTCCATGTGACCTACCTGGGCACCAAACTTTTGTGTAGACCAAGGCACATCTGTCTGACCTACCAGGGCACTTGGGCTAGCTAAGGCACTCCAATGCTCGAAGTGGTTACTAGCTCAAGCACTCCAGTGCTTAAACTTATTACCACCCGAGGCACTCCAGTGCTCGAGTTCATTGCCAACTAAGATGAGCTAATACGATTGATTGGTCGTCCAATATGGCACATATCCTTTTAAATCATAATTTACTGGCTGAAGTCCATTTATATTAAATTATATGATCTACTAATATAAATCAACGAGGTCAATTGACTTATTAGGTATTTCTTTTTATCTAACGATTATTAAGTCATGATTTGTAGGAACTTATTCAAGACAGCATGGCATATTGAGCTTTTGTCAGCAAACTACAACTCCCAATCTATGAAGTGAATTGAGAGTTAGAGGGCTTATGTTATATGCATTTTCTAGTACTATATAAAATAGGCTAGCAAAAGCCTGAGTCCAACTGGAAGGGTTCAAATCATTCAAGTCGTTGAAGACCTCACGTATAAGCTTTAAGCCATTAAAGATGAGGCTTGCGAGTTAGGCTAGCTCTAGCTTGCAGCCTCAACTAGCTCCCAGCCAATATCAACTTGCAGGACTAACCTATAAACATTAACTCATAGGGGCCACCCATAAAATGTAATTTACAGAAGCTGAATTGTAGGAGTCTATATTGTCTTGTCCATTTATTATTTGATGTAACATATTTACAATTTATAAAATTACATCTGTAACTTCCTAGCTTCTATAAATAGGAGGGGGAGATCATTGTAAATAGGAGAGAACAAGATATTATAACTCTGCCAAATTTTATACAAAGCAATAACATCATTCGTAGACGTAGAGGTTAATGACCAAACTTTAGCTGAACCATATTAATAAAATCTCTTTTCCTTTGTTGTTCTTCCTCTTCATCTCTCATTTATCCAACTAAATTGCAGCTTAAGGTATCAAGAATTCAACTGGTTAACTAAAGTTTGAGGTTTACTAAATTTCACTGTCAATAAGGACCGAGATCAATTAGAATACATATAGTACTTGATACAGTTTTCTAAATATTAAAACTATTAATGAAATCAATATATGTACATCTTAGATGTTTGTATTAAGTGTAGAAATCATCCAAGAATTGTTTGATATTGTTCTTCTATACCTGAATATCATTAAGCTTTTGTCCTATCCAGGGTATGCTTTGAGCTAGAGGTGTTCATGGGTTTGAAGGCCCAGTGGCTTATTAGGTTATGCCTAATAGGCCATTGGCCAAATTCATTATATTGGGTTATGGGCTTAAGTTCATCAAATGGGCTGAACCTTTGTACATCATGGGCTAAACTCAAACTTAACATGGATTAAGTCCAAACCCAATTCCTAATTACATTCATAAAAATTTCTAAAAACTTTCAATTAACAAATCAAAGTTAATTGATTTAATATTTTAAATATTATTTTAATAATTATTGTAATACATTATGTATGCAAGTTTTTTTTTTTTAAAAAAAAGAACATAATATGTAATAAATTATACTATAAGATAAATATTTTAACAGAAGATAACATTATTTAGTGAAATTGACTATATAGTCACAAGTTTTTCATTTTTAGTAAAAAAAAATAAATGTCAGAATTTTTAATTTTTCAATTCTTTTATTTACTCTGCATACTATGCATTAGTCAATAAAAGAGAATAAAGCAAACATTTTATTTTATTTCTGAAAGAAAATACTTATTTGCATCAATATATCTCTTTTTTTTTTTCAAGTGAAAAATTTTTCATGGTTTGAAATTTAATATATAATACTTTTACAAAAAGATACTCATGATACATGTAATTTTCTACATCATGAGTATATATTATAGTTTTATATACAAATTATTGACACTAATAACTTATTTGGTGTCACTTTTTTCAATTAATACTAGACTAAAATTCTAATATGAAGAGAAATAATAGGTTGCAACTTCTCTTCCCAAAGAAAATTTTGAAGTTAGAAATTAATTTTAAAAAAATCAGATAAGATATAAATCTATTAACTTATACATGAAACCAAGAGAGCAATAAAAAAAGATAAAATAGTTATAATTAAATTAAATATTTTACAATAAAATAAAAAACCTTGATCTTCATAGGAAGAATCATTTTTCCTTATGAAATCCATTATCATCCTTTTGGATGCTTTAGTTTATATCTTCATTAATAGTCAGACTAGTGACAGAAATGTCACATTTTGCATTCAAGAATATTTAGTGATTTAAAATATTCTTGAAAATAATACTATAGTTTCTATTTATTTTTTGTTTTCCTTTCTAATCTAAAACTTTTTCAATTTCTACCATTATACAATTATGTGTGTTATACAATGATATTATTAGTTAATTGTATGATATTTGTAAACTATTATACGAAGAGTATGAAATTGTTAATTAATTGTATTATATTGATGAGAAGTTATTAGGAAATCTATAGAAATAACAAAACTTATGTTTCTTTATATATATTTTACTTACTTTATTAATATTAGCTCTTATTAAGTGTATCAAAAAATGAAACTAGAATTTAAAATAAATGTTATTGTCTACAATAATTAAAATAAAATTTTTATTTTTATTTTAATTAAAATAAAATATAAAAAATTTTATTTTACTACTTTGCAGATCTAATTATATTTTGCACTTAAATAGTTCATCATTTTTTCCTATATTATTTTTAGTGAATAGGGGTCCTTGTTATTGGGCCTATAGATTTAAATTTAGGTTTTGTCCATACTTATGGGCCTAAACCTTGATTTATAAATAAGCTTAAAATTATTTGGACTTAAATTTAGATTTAGACTCAAAGTCCATTATATCCCATAGGCTTAAGCTTAAGCTTGACATATTTGGCCCATGAGTAGGTCTACTCTGAACAAATTACCTTATTCTAGGCTTGATTCAAAGTCTGTTGGGATTAAAAAGGGAGTTGTTTTCTTGACATACAGTCGTCTCATAGCATCTCCCGACAAAGGCCACTCTCATCTCCAACAGCTTCCACAATGGTGTGGACCAAAATTTGATGGTCTTCTCATTTTTTATGAGGTATGAACAACCTTCTTTTTATTTAATGAGAAAGATAATAACAAAATATAAGGATATTAAATAATTCCATGAAAGTTCTTTGTTAAAAGTATATTTTAATGCCAATTGTTAGAATGTTCAATTTTCCAGATTGCTAAGAGAAAATGAATTAGGTATTGCTTGAGTTCAATTTATATGCTTGTATGTTTCATTGCTAAGGGTGGTCAATGGCTGCTTTGTAGTGTCACAAAGCAAAAAATTTAGTGCCTGAATCTGGTAGTCAGCCAACATGAATGGATGAAGTAGTTAATGATATCTAGGTCTCTTTTTCATGCTAAATTTCTTGGAATAACGACCAAGAAGTTTGAAATTTTTACTCTGGTTTTTGAAATTATAAAATTTTCAAAATATGTATCTTGGTTCTTTTCATACTGGTATTACCTCTTATTTTTTTAATGCTGCATTTTGGTTTTGTCCCTCACATTATGATTTCCCTCTATAATCTTCCATAGCTTCTTAGAGACTATGCCAAAGGCTTCTTCAAGAGCCTCTATGTGCTTTTTTTTCTCTGACAGTTGTGTTCTTCAATAGGATAAGTTACTGGTTGACAGTACCATGGTGATTTATCATGTTGGATGTTCTCGCAACAGACTGAAATGATCAATGAACTTATAGCGAAAAATGAATAAAAGATTACCAATTTATTCTCGTCATGAAATATTGCAAACAAATGCTCTGCATTCTTTATCCTATTAAATGGGAAATTTCAAGTTGATAACTTTAAATTCTAAAGGCAAAAAGCATTAATCCATAGAAAGAAGAGAATATAATAAAAAAGTGACATTCATTCATATAGAGGGTTCTCCTGTTCGATAGAAAGAGGTGCTTTCTCAATGTTTCCTAAAGTAAGTGGATAGACTTAGCTCAAACCAATTCATTTATGAATTGATCCCAACTTTTATTCTTCTATTTTTTATCATGGCAAAATTTTAATTTCACCTAAATATCCAAAACTATAAGAAGGGATATTAGAGTATAGAGGTCAATATTTTGCTTTGATACATGAGGAAGAACTTCCACATCAACACTAATTGCATTTAAAATCTATAAGCACAAGTTTAAAACAAAAATTCATATCCTTGATTCATTCTGGTTTGACTGCTAAACAACTGAACACGGGATCCTAAGCATGGATCAAAACAAAAATGCATATTAATATCCAAGCATTTAATTATCATGCTATTTGGTTTTAAAGAATACACTCAAAACCATCAGCCAGATTGTATTAAAATTTTTGTTAGGAAAATAAGTTAACAGGGAATATTCGATAGGAAAAAGCTTAAGTGCTTGAAAATATCAAGCTGATTTTAGGATAATGATGACATCTATCATTGGAACAAATGCATGTATTCTTTCAAAAGCAACATAATCATTGTTCAGCCATCTTCATATAATTGTATTATATGCAGCTTGATTCAATTATAATCACCAATCAAATTTTCATGCCAATAGTAGCATGAAAAAATAAAGTTCATAAAATTGCAAACATGTGATCTTATGCACACAATTTCCTCAGTTTTCCCAGAAACTAAACATGGTTGAATAAGAAAAAGGAAAAACAGTTCCTCATGGGGAAAACTGGATGGCTAAGATATCATCGTTGGATGCAAAGTAGACTAATATCATGTTGATTCTACATTTTACTACCTCCTTATGCATTTCCACCTAGATCAAAGCAACAAACTTAAGAGAGAACAAAGATATTGTTACTAGATAGGTCATGGGGTAAGAGAGTATGATTGAGCTATTTGACCAAGATATTAATGATGATGATGATAATAATAATTCTTCAAATTAGTTACTTAAGGGGTAAGAAAGTGTATGTGTGTGTGTATAAAATTGAGAAATCTATTTGATCAAAAAGTTAATGATGATGATAATAATAATAATAATTAATAAATTATTAAAATTAGTTGTTTAATTAGTAATGCAATTATTTCTCCAATTTTTATAGTTTTATTGTTCGAGAAATGGTTGAGCTGGTGGAATTGCAGCATAATTGAATGTTGGGCCGAGTGTGTTAGGAACCAAAGACTGTATGTCTGAATCCTTTAACAAAGAATGGAATTACTAAAGAATAACAGAAGAAAAATATGAAAATACAAGAGCTAATGCTTCCCCAAACCCAGAGAATATCTCTAGGCCCTTTGGCTCATGCCAAACACAAACTAAACAACTAGATAATCCCTCTTCTCTCCTTCTACCCATTATTTAATTATCTATTTTCTCTCTCTATAACTAATTCTGTTGTACTACCTTATCCTACCTTATCTAGCTAACTAATTCTGTTATAATTCTATTATGTTGTACTTATCTAATTATGTTATTCTGCTATGATTCTATTGTCCTTATCTTGTTTTCTGTTATGATGCATTCTGTTGTGCCTTCTAGAATAAACCTTAAATATTTTGAACTTATTTATGCCCTGGCCTAGTATTAGATCTTGGGTCATATTTTCATCAGAGCGAAATCATTTGTCTTGGGGATTTTCCCTACATAAAACAATATTTAAAATATAAATTCCAAAAAGTGAAACTAATATTGTACAGCAACTTAAACTAGGTCCAAAATGAATGACATTGTTTGCTATCAAACCTTAGTTGAACATCTATCTCCTCCAGAGCCCTTATAACAAAAGGAACATCAGCTGATAATGATATAACAACAATGCCAATTAAAATTCAGCAGCAAATAGCAATGACAATATAGGAAAACTTGAGCCAAAAACAAGTCACCATTAGAAGCATCATCATCTATGTACATCTAACTCAGATTCCCCCATCTAATAAATTTAAGCTAGAAACCAGTCTACTGATACAGTTCTTATCCCAAATCCATTGGAGTGTTAACCTTGTACAACTCTTGAAGAATTATTCACAGCACTCAAATTCATCAAAAAATATTATAGTCTTAAAAATCCTAAATTGTCCTATTGCTTGGCTTATATTGGATTCACCTTATGCTAAATTTGTTGAATGAAGAAGGAACAAAAGTTTCTTCAGATCAGTAGCACTAGGAATGGCAATGGGGCGGGGCGGGGGCAGGAATGGGGTCCCCGTCCCTGATCCCCGTCGATGAATTTTTTCCCATCCCCGTCCCCACCCCGCAATGTCAGGGAAAAATTATTCCCCATCCTTGATCCCAGCAGGGAAATGGGTCCCCGCAGGGACCCGTGGGGATTTTTTTTAATCTTAAGTATCTATTTTTCATTAAATAATGCAAAATTAATTAAAAAAACATAAAAAACAATCCAAACACAATAAAATAGTGAAAAAACAAGGAATGCAAAAAATGTAACATCTATTTGGATACCCAGAAAAAAAAAACCATATTGTTATCATACTCAAAGGAAGATATTTGAGAACTACAAATATTCTCTCCAATTCCCTTTGCAAGTACTCAAATTAACCCATTACTTAGGTAGATATAAAGTTCCTCATTAGATCCAAAGATGCCTGTCCAATACAAATTTAAAACATTCTTATAGAAATTACCTTTTCAAAGTCTTGGTTGTGAGTTGCTTCTTTGTTTTCCTTCACAATCTTCATAACTTCCTTATCAAGTTCTCTTGCTTCCTTGGGTAACTAGAAATGCATCAACATAGCCCAATTAACTCAATGATACAAGGTAGACAGATCAACTAGAGTAGTCAACCTGTTGCTTCAGGTACACAGATGATACGTAATTATCGTAATGTACGATAGGCTTCAGAAAGTTATGTGTGACA
>JANHAO010017030.1:0-14136 GCA_026873985.1 Saraca asoca
ATTAAGCTAAACAGAATTCAAAACAAACTTTAACAAAATCCTATAGACTTGGTCAAATTGTAGCTTTTTAGGCATATTTTCAACAGTTGTAAACAATGAATTTTGGTGGCTAGGAAAATTTGGAGATCAATAAGAGAAGATTGAGACTCCATGGACGGTTGCTTAAAGTCAAAAGTATCAGAAAGAAGAAGAAATTAACAGTGTGGTTTTTGCTTGCAAGGTGTGTGTGTAAATGTGTCAGCATGCACACTGCTATTATATGGCAAACTTGATCAAGTCGACGGTGTATGTAAGGTAAGATTTTTAGTTTCCTAATTATTAATAATTAATTATAAATAATCTATTTTACATTTGATAATATCATTTAATAATTGATTTTAAATGATTTATTCTTGTTTGACTGTTATATAGAAAAATTATTTTTTTAATATTAAATTATTAAAAGGTGCATTGAAGAAAGAGAAAATAATAGTCAATAAGAGTTTTTGTTCTCAATGTTGAGATAATAACAATTATGACAAACATATCTTAATGTTTCTCATTTTATAATCCTAACTAAAATAAAAACAACTTAAAGTGACTTTTTATTTAATCAGATTTATTGTTAATAATTGATTATTGAAATATTCTAAAAATGCAACTAAATATATCAAAAAAGTGATATAATCAATTATTTGATCAATAATTAATTTACTCATGATTTTAATCACTATATCAAACAAATACATAATCAATTATAAAAGATGATACCAAACATAAAATAGATTTTATATAATGTTTATTTGGTATAGCGATTAGAATACTCAACATTCAATTATAGGTCAAATAATTGATTATAGCAATTTTTAAGGCTCATTTGATAACATTTTTTTTATAATTAATTATACATAATCTATTTTTATTTGGATAATGTATAGAATAATCATTTTTAACATTAAAGTACTGAAAAGGATAACAAAGGAAGAAAGAGAAAAAAGAGATTTTGTTGTTATTATTAGAGTAAGGACAATAATGACAAGAAAAGAGAAAAGTGAGGATAATATGGATATAAATTTGAATGTTTCTCTTTCATAATCTTAACTAAAATAAAAGGTATTCAATTTGTTTAATTTGATTTATTACCTATAATTGATTATTGAAAGACTCTAAAAGTATAACCAAACATTTTTAAAAAGTATTATAATTATTTATTTCATTTATAAGTGATTGTTAAGAATTCTAATCGCTATACCAAACAAGCACTTAGAACTTTTTAATAATTAATTATAGACAATAAACTCGATTAAACAAAAAGTTATCTTGAGTAGTTTTTTTTTTTTTTTGGAATTAGAATTATATAAAGAGAAATATTTGGATTTGTACTCATATTATTCTCTCTTCTTTTTTTTTTTCTGTTTTTGTCATTATTGTCTTTACTTTAACAATAATAACAAAATCTTATTTTTATCTCCCTTCTTTTATTGTCCTTTTCAATAATTTAATATTAAAAAGTGATTTTTTTTATACAGCATCCAAGCATGAATAGAATACATATAATCAATTATTAAAAGATGTTATCAAACATAAAATGGATTATATATAATCAATTATTTGAAAATTAAATATTAAGAATCAATTATTACATCGCTATACTCAATTATTAATATATCATCTATTCTTGATTGGATTGTTAGATGATGTATAGAAAAATCACTTTTTAACATTAAATTATTAAAAAAGACAATAATAGAAGATTTTTTTTGTGATACTAGGAGTGACAAGTTGCTTAACACACACATAATGTCCAGGTACAATGAAGAAAAAAGAAAAAGGTTAATATGTGTACAAATCTGAATGTTTCCTTTTCTATAATCATGATAATAATAAAAGCTATTCAAAGTAAATTTTTGTTTAATCAAGATTAATTCCTATAATTGATTAGTAAAAGATTCTGACAGTGAAATTAAATATCTCTAAAATATGTTATAATTAATTATTTGATATATAATTGATTGTTGAGAATTCTAATCATTATACGTATTAGCCACCTTTTTTTTCAAAAATGGCTTAGGCAAGTCGACCACATACACTTAGACTTGAAACATATTGTGCACAGGGATAACTAAGTGATTAGTTGATAAGGTTGAAATAGGCACATGCCAAAGACATGTAAGGCAGTTGTTCAATAGTTATTTCCCACCTTTTAATTGTTACATTTTGAAATTTTTTTAGTTCTTATCCTTTTGAAGTACATGCTCATTGTTATAAGAGTTAATTTCTTGAGCAGTTATTGAAAAAAACTACTTGTGATTCTTATAAATAAAGCATTAACAGATTGAAGGAAGATCATCTTTCGCAATGAAAAACATAAAAACAATCTAAATCAAACACGCTCTATGTACTGTGGCACTCTACTATTATCTTTAGTACTCTGTTGACTCTTGTAGATTGTTTTAGGAATATTTAGTCACTCCTATGCTTGTAATTCCATGTATCATTTATGCACCCTTTAATATAATTCACAACCATTTGGAATGAAAATTTTACCTTTTGCTTTGTTGTTTGCAATTGTATCTCTTTACTCAGATCCTATAGAAGATCAGAACTTTGTCTGTTTGTTGTAGGGAACCCATCTCTGAGTTGGAGGTCTCCAGTCTATGAGAATTGACTCAAAACAAATTGGCATGCTTGGTGGAACATAGTTAAAATATTTTTCATTTATGAAATTATATGATCCTTAGAAGTGGTATGATTTTATTAACTAATTATGAAACTATGTCAACTGTGAGTTCTTAAAATGACCTTCAAAACAATGAGAGGCCTATTGATAATGAAAACATTGGTAACAATGTCGATTCTGTCAAAAATATGGTTGGTAACAATAACTTAAATAATCAAAATAATACATAGAGAAACAATCAAAATCAAAATCTGCATGGACAAAATTATCAAAATCAAAATCTGCATGGACAAAATTGATAAGAAATGCTAAGTAAAAATCAAAATAATAACAATAACTCAACCTGGAATGGACCACGACACTATAGTCGACTAATACTTGAAGGTGCAATGCCCTATGCCATGCCATATTTCTCTCTGATGGACAAAAATTACCAGGGAACCCGTCTACCTTGAATCTTGAAAATATTATTGTATTTTGGTAACAAATGGATGAAAGTAACCATGATATGGTGCATATGATGCCACAACAAATTGTGACTATACTTCGATCAATGTTAGAGAATAACGCTTTAAGCTAGCAAAAAATGAATCACATGTTAGAAATGATGGAAACCTATCTAAGTGGCAATTAGATCAATAATAATGGTCAGAACTTACCAAAACAACCAGATTTGTCGAAATGAAGGTTTGAGAGCTGAAAATATTGAGAATGAAGAACACAAAGTAGAATGACCACATTATGATTGGGTTTGAATGCTTTGACTTGGAAAAGATGGAATTTGAACTAATGATTGAATTAATGATAACATATAGTTCCCAATAAACCCAAACCATAATTCCACCTTTTTACAAAGATCAAAACAGATTATTAAACCAAATAGGAGGCAGGGGATGTAACCAAATTATAGGGGTGCTTTTTAGAAATCTATTAATCATATAAAGGCCCAAAAAGGATTTAAATTACCAAAATTCACCATGTTTTCTAGTAATGATAACTAATCAATAATTGAGTACATAGCTAGATTCACCACTGATGTCAAGAATTAACAGGAAATGAGTATTTGAAGATGAAATTTTTCCCTTTTTCTTTAACCAAACTACTTTTGCCTAGTATTCAGGTTTGCCACTAAATTTTGTGCATTCCTGGGCACAAATGGAGAAATTATTTCAAGATCACGATATAAGCATCAGTTTAACCAAATTACTAGGTATAAAAAATTCACCTATGGATATTGTTAATGATTACTTGTATTGGTTTCAATAAACAAGTAGCCATTATTTTACTTAAATAGCAGAATCTAAGATAATAAAAATTGCTATGATAAGCCTTAATTTTGCTGTTAGAAAAAAGGCTGATAAATCAGCAAATAACTTATATGTCTTAATTAGATGAAAAAGTAAGGTAAACTGACCAGCTGCATAAAGAAAAGGAGGGAAGAATTAAGAAATTTCCTTTTAGAAAGGAAAAATAGCTTATGTCAAATAAGATAAAATGGAGGATGAAAACGAAATATGTTTGGCCAAATTAAAACCTAGCCCTCTATGTGTGTGCCATTTGTTAAAAAGCACATAAATGAAAAATAAAATGGACAACATAAATTAAAAAAAAATACTATTTCGAAATAAACAAATGAGACTATAATTTCAATATTTTGTTGAAAGATAAACAAATAAAATTGTCTAATGATCATAAACCTTTGACTAAGGAAGAATTCAAAGACCAAAAATACTAGAAATATCACAATGTGTTTGGCCACACCACTAACAATTTTGTACATTTTAGGGATATGATCAACAAGGTAATCAAGAAGGGAAAACTTTGATTTGCAAATAAAGGAAATGAGAAAGTCATAGATTTGCAAATAAAGGAAATGAGAAGGTCATAGATAAGGATCTTTTTCCTACAAGTGCAAACTATGTCGAACCTTTAAAATCAGATAAACTAAACATGATAATTATTCATAAATATGATGATCCTTTGGACCCACCTTTCATACTTGAAGCCTATTTAGAGAAAGGTGAATCTAATTCTAAATTCTTCAAGAGAATTAATGTCGAAGGCAAAATAGTGAAGATGTCCCCGATGTGAGAAATACTATGATGAAGTAAAGGTATTGCTTATAAATCTCTGAAAGTGAAACCAAATTGACCTAAAAGAAAAGGAAAAAGCTAAAAGAATTGCCTCAACTATAACAAGAGGTATAATCATAAGGATGAAAGATCAAAAGAAAGGGAATTTTAGGGAAGTCAAAAGCAAAAAAGATACAAGAGGAAATTCAATTTTCAAAAGAATCGATTTTGACTACCAAAATCAATTGTATAAAAGGGAAGAACATTATGTCAATTGAACTTGAATACCTCGATGAGATATGCAAAAAGAAAAATGGCTAATTAATGAACCATAATCGAATGAGAAACATGTCTAGAAACCAAGGATCCTGAGAGGATAGAATAAGGGTATAATCCTAAATACCAACCACCTCCCTCGACAAGAACTCAAAAGCATCGAATGCAGAGATAAGCCATTTTTAGAAGAAAACAAAAGATAGGCTATTACTTTGACCAAATACCATCTGGTCTTGGAGAAATAAGCTAAACCAAAAAATAAATAAATAAAAAATCAGCAAACTTAGCCAAACAATTAAAATTAAAGGTCAAAAGATGGAAATTGACATGGTTTTCATTTTTCCAATTAACTTTTCAACAAACTCTAAGCAAGACTCCATAGATAATTTCTACAATAAGAATGATTGTGAGGAGGTAGTCATGTTAAATGAAAGTGCTTATGCTTTCTTTGAAAGACTAATAGCAATGAGAAGGGATCATTTACAACTTTGCACATAAAAGCACATGTTGTTGGATGTTTAATAAATCGTATCCTAGTTGATAGTGGCACGTCGATAAATCTAATGCTAAAAGCAACACTCGTCAAACTCAAAAAATGCACCAATGATCTAGTACTACCAAACATTATAGTATCAAACTTTAATAGAAAAATGTCAGCATCTGAAGGAGTGGTGTCGCTTAATTTGAAAGGTGGCTCCATATCCTGGCAGACCCTTTTCATGGTAATTTCATCTGAATCAAGTTATAACCTACTGCTTGGTGAACGGTGTGATGCCTTTAACTGTTCACCAAAGGTTGCTAATGTAGGCTGATAACAGCTAACCAGAATGTATCTTTATCGATGATAGTCCTTGTTATATCAAGCAATACAACACTGAGTTTGAAAACTATAATTCATATGTCAAACCAATTATGGTTTAAAAAGATTTTGGCATAGAGACAATTGGTGAGTGCATTCTGAGTTCATCCAGATTTTCTATGATCCTAAAGGCCATAAATTCGGGTTCAGCTTATGTAAATAATGAATGACATGCAAACCAATTACCTTGACTATATGCCAACATGGACAAGTAAAAAGAGGAAAAGACACTCCCATATTATATTTACAATGATAGCCCACTTAGATTTCTCGATTCGCCTTTAAGCATGAGGATAATAAATTTGAAGTCCAAGACTTATTGGAGGAAATGGATTTAGGACCTGGGAATGAAAAAAAAGTATAAAGACTATTTTGCATGGACCTATAAGTAAATGCTGGGGCTAAGCTGAAATTTAGTTGAACACAGGTTACCAATAAAAAATGGGTTTTGACCATACAAACAGGCTCCTTGGCATTCTGATCTTGAGGTAATCGTTAAAATTTAGGAAGAAATTGAAAGATTGCTCAAAGCTAACTTTATACGAACCACAAGATATGTTAACTAAATTTTAAATGTGATCCTAGTAATGAAGAAAAATAAAAAGCTTAGAGTCTACATTGATTTCAAAACTTGAATGATATAACACCAAAGGATGAATACCTTACATCGATAGCCAACATGCTAGTTGATTCCACGCTAGGACAGATGGTGATCAACTTTATAGATGGAAATGCTAGATATAATCAAGTGTAAATAGCAAAAGACAACATGTCAAAAACAATGTTTAGATGTCCTGGAGCAATAGGGGCTTTTGAATGGGTAATAATGCCTTTTAGCCTAAAAAATACTGGAATGACATACCAAAGGGCTATGGATACCTTTTCCATGATGTGATTGGCAAAACTATGGAGGTTTACATCAACAATGTTGTAGTCAAAGCTAAGTCAGATAAGGTTAATATCCAAAATTTAATCTAACTCTTTAAGTGAATGCAACAAAACAATTTAAAAATATACCCTTTAAAATGTGCATTTGGTGTATCTATAAGAAATTTCATGGGTTTCTTAGTCCACCAGAAAGGAATCAAGGTCAACAAGAGCAAAACCAAGGCAATCTTGAAAATCACTACTCCTTCAATTAAGAAAGAATTACAAAGTTTTCTCGACAAAGTGAATTTCCTTCGACGCTTCATTTCTAATTCATTTGGTTAGACAAGTACAATCAATTATTTTCTAGCCCAAGATAACAAGATAGGTGTAGAAAGAACTATTTTTTATCTTTCTACAATTTTAAATTCTGTAGAACAAAAATATTCAACAATGAAAAAATTATGCATGTCTTTGTATTATTCTTGTACAAAATTATGCTACTATTTGTTGCCAACCAATGTCCATATTATTGCACAAACTGACATTTTAAAATATATGTTGTCAAAACCGATTATCCATGAAGGAGTTAGAAAATGGGCATTAAGTTTCATAGAATTATCCTTACAATACGTATCATCAAAAGTCATCAAAGGACAATAGTTGTTGATTTCATAGTTGAGCATCACGAAAAGAGCTCTAATTATATGGACATTATATTTTGCAATTCCTATCATAAAAAGGGTCCAGGTATAAGAATTTTAATCATTACACCAGAACAAAAACCACTCAAATTTTTATTTACACTAAGCAAAAAATGTTTTCATAATGAGGCTGAATATGAGGCATTAATTATTGACCTAGAAATTTAACTAGATCAAGGAGTAAGATGTATCAAAATTTACAGTGATTCAAAGTTTGTCATAAAACAAATTTCACAAGAATATAAATGTGTAAACATGATACTAGTGACATATATGGTGAATACATTTCAACTCCTGAAAAAATTTGAAGATGTAATGGTTAGACACATCCTGAGGTGGAAAAATAACAAAAAAGTAGCTCAACTTGCCTCAAGGTACAAAATTGAGAAAATAAAATTTGCCAAATTAATTTAACAACATGCTTTCCTATGGGCTTTTGAAACTAGAGAAGCATGTTGCAACGAAATTTTGACCATTAAATACATGGATTGGAGAACACATTGATAAATTATTTGTTTGATCCTTCCACATTGGTTAGTAGAAGCAATAAGACAAAAGCCATCACATTCATTCTGGTGGATGGAAACCTTTACAAGAAAGGCTGCGAAGGCTGGTTATTAAAATATTTAGGCAATGGTGAATTGAAAACATTAATCAATGTACAAAAAAGAATCTGTGACACCTATCAAGCTAGGGTAAAAAATGAAAAGGATAGTGCCAGAAGCATGGACCAATTCAAAGACTGCCAGTAATTGAACTCTGCTATATAATAAAGTCATGGCCATTCAGAGGTTAGGCAATGGACTTGATCGAGAAAATATACCTTGCCATGCTCTAAAGGGAATTACTTTATTTTAGTGGCAGTAGATTATTTTACTAAATGAGTCAAAGTTATTTTGTACAAAGAAGTAAAATAGTTTGATGTGATCAATTTTGTAGAGCATTATATTGTATGTCAATTAGGCTAACCTGAGACAATTGCAATAGATCGTGAGGTGATATTTATTGGTAAACAAATCAGAGAGTACGTTGAGTTAAGGGGAATTAAAATGCTTAGTTTGACACCATATTATGACCAAGTGAATGGTCAAGTAGAAGGTGACAATAAGTTAATTATAAACATGATCAAGAAGCACACCAAACAGTACCCAGGGAACTGGCAGAAAATATTTGATAATGTTCTATTGGCCATAAGGAATACTTCTAACAAGTCAACAAGAATTACACCTTATAAGTTAGTGTTAAGCCATGATGTCATTATACCAGTTGAGATGACAATACAATCTTTAAGGGTCTAAAAACAAAATCAATTATATGATAATAATTATAATGGTTTCAGGCTCGACAAAGTTAAGATCTAGACAAACAAAGGTGGCAAACTTTGGATAACTTGGTTCTTACCAAGGAAAAATTGGCGAGGTTTTACAACAAGTGATTGAATGTAAAAAATTTTGATATTGGCCAATTGGCTAGAAAACCATACTACCTATGCAGAAAACGTTGGAATATGGCAAATGTACATCATGTTAGGAAGGGTCATTTGAAATCACACATTTATTCAATGAAAATAGTTATAAAGTAAGACATGTAAATGAAAATATTACCGAAGTAATAAATGGTAAATATCTAAAAGTGTACAAACCAAGTGTCCATGAAAAATATTAAGTATGTTGACAACTCTTGAAAGGTTCTATCAGTAATGGCATAATCCTTGACTTTTTCTAAGGATGAAGATACTTGTTTTCAAAAATTGAAGATAAATGATTTTAGACTGATAGTAATTTCGACCTTGAAAGCACCTTGTAAAGTTTATAAAGAAGCATAGAGAGCATCACACTAGTCGACCTCTGAAAGTGCCACCTCCATGTCATTATTTAAAATGGTGTTTAAGGTTTGGATGACTTGCTTTATTTGTTCCCATTTTCCAGTGTTAGGTTTCAAAATAGGAGAAAGATTTTCCACTTTTGTTCTTAGGAGAGGGTTATGAAAAACTTTCACCTTCATTAGAAAGCAAGAACTCTAATGCTATTACTTCCTCTTCTACCTCATCAAAATAGGCAAGTACACTAACATTTGGTACTTTAGTATCCTAACAATGTGGTCGATGGGAACTTTGACACTAGTCATAATAGGGAGACAAGAGGTCCAACTAGCTCATGAATTGCAAAGGGGCCCGAAACTTATCAACCAACATTTTAAGTTATTACCTATTCTGAATGAGAAATGACATCAGCTATGTTTAAGTCCTGTATAACATATCAACATTAGAAAATTAAGAGTGCAAGAGGAAAAATAAAATAGAAACAATTAGAATGTACCTTAGACTAAGTCATGTCTTAAGCAGATGTAGAGGGCACTTGTGAAGTTAGAAAAGGATGGATTGGTGAAGTTGGTCCAAAAGTCACACTGCTGTCCCTTTAAATTTAATGATTTTTTAACTTTTAGGCTGATCACTTGTTTGTTTGGTCACCATGTCCTTGTTAGCCATTTAAGCATCAACCAAGCTAGATTTCTTCTTTGAGGTTGAAGGTTCATCATCTAGAACCATGGCATTTGCTTCTTCATTCCCAATTCATCAATAATGGATCTTGTAGCATTGTCACCTCAAGCTATGCTAAGTATTTCAAATGGTATCGCATCTTCTACTGATAAGCAAGATAACATGTAAAAGTTTAAGAAAGTATATAAGATAAATTGATTACCTAAAGGATTCATTACACAAGACATTGGAAATCAACTGACATTGAGAGGACATGGATGGTGATAAGCAACAGTAATGTCCGAATAATGTTTGGTATAACTAGTTTGGCTAGTCTGAATAGGGCATTTGGTAAAGGTATGATTTTTTATTCAAATATGGCAATGGTCATTTTTACTAAAGGGTTTCGACTGTATGCTTTCCACAAAGAACAATGGGAGCACTCATAATAATACTCTATTTTCTTATTAAAAGGTTTCATTGGTTTTAATGATCATGTACTTTGAGTACTTATGGTTATATTTAATTTTATAATACTTTTCAAAGGCCATTATATCAGCAATATACATACTTGTAATCTTGGACAATGCTTCAGTAGTCTGCATATTCACATAATGAGAAAGCCAGTCAAAGACTGGTGCATCAAAATATAAATGAGTTTTAAAGAACCACCATTATAAGAATAGTGTAGTGTAAGCAAGATATGAAGAAAAGTTGTGCAACTTGAATTATGCTTGCATGGTCAAATTAACCTCCTTAATAACAAAACATTTAGACAACTTCATAGTCTGTTCATGAAATTGTTTGTCTAAGATCATGGCTAGGCACCCTTATACCAAGTCATGTTGATGAGCTAAAGTGTTAGGCAAAAAGAGTTCAATACTCGAAGTCGGCTCTTAAGGGAGACTAGAAAACAAGTATTGGGGATATAAAAATCTAGACCGGACTTTGACACTATTAGGATTAGATAGATCAGGATCAGAAGTAAACTAGATACAACCATAGGATCATAGAGAAAACATGGATAGATATTGAAAAGAATGGTTGGTATCGAAGGAATAAAAAAGCAAAAAAAATGGTCACACTATTCCCTTGGTGTTTTAGACTTTAGGAGTTCAACTAAGGAAGCATGCAGAAGCTTAAGACCATATGACAAGTTTTTATATCTTTGGTCGAAATCTCTTGAAACGTGAAAATTATCTTGCATGGCTGTAGTTAACCATAATTGAAAAATCCAAAAAGGACCACTTAAATTAGAAATGGAATCCTGATCCTTAAGATAATCTATAGCCAAATTGATATTTTCAAAGAGATGAGCTAACACAAAAGGCCCTAATGCTAATTATCGACCCTCATGAAACAAAACTACCAAAGGCAAGAAAGAGGAAGCAATTTTCAATAAAAAAAAATACAAAAAAGATGTTTACAAAGCCAATAAAGTAAAAATCTAATATGCTCGCTATCAAAGACCATGGAATGTCGACAAAAACGTCGAATAAGTAGAATTCTTGGTGGAAACAAGCACTGACTAATGAAAGTTTTTGGTCAAAGGAGAAAATGAAGCCAAAACAATTTCTCTATGTGGTTTTAGACTAGTAATGATTGTGATATCAAAAGAAGAATGACCTATCATACCATATAGGACCTCGAGACTATTGGTGGAAGGTGACCAGAAACACAAAGCATCTCTTATCATGGGAGGTAAACATTTCAAAGAAAACCTAGATAACTAGATTGCATAAAAAATGCCTAATTTTTTTCAAAGAAACTCTTTCTCTAGCTAGACCCTATCCAACCAATTTAAATATGCCAAATGAACTTGGAAAATTTTGAACCTTAACATTTTTAGAAACCCATGGAGTACCAAGGATAGACCTAGACAATAATAAAGGTTTTTGTAGAAATAAGAAATCCAAGTCTGGTTTACCAATGCAAGGAAGACCAAGATAAGAAAAACTAACAATTCACCTTTGCCAACATCAAACTCAATTAAGGGTATGAATACCCTAAATTGGAGGATAGAGAGTGTTTCTTAATGAGGATCTGGAACTTTAATGGCTCTAGATGTTTGAGAGGATGAGCTTAAAGTAATGGCCTATTCTGACAAAAGTTAGAGATTGAAAGAAAATTGTCAAGGGAGAGTTCCACATGTCATGAAGCAACTCAAAAGTCATAGGTTAGACAAGTGATCAAGCATTAACACCATAAATTAATAAAGCATTTAAGATGAGGCTACAAAGGCATGGTTTAGTTCAATCATATTGTCGATTTAAAATTTTTGGGTGTGTCAAAATCTTAACTCAACAATCAATCAAACCAAACTAAGGGGCCTCTATTATCCACCTTTTATGAAAAAATGGCCTAGGCAAGTCCAAAGCATATGCTCAGAATCGAAACACATTGTGCAAAGGGATAACCAAGTGATTAGCTAATAAGGTCAAAATAGGCACATGTCAAAGTCACGGAAGGTAGTTATTTGGTGGTTATTCCCCACCTTTTAATTGTTTTGTTTTGTAATTTTTTAGTTCTTATCCTTTTAAACTATGTTTGTTATTATAAGAGTCAGTTTCCTAAATAGTTATTGAAAGAAACTATTTGTGATTCTTGTAGACAGAGCATTAACAAATTAAAGGAGGATCATCTTTCACAATGAAAAACACAAAAATAACCCAATCAAACATATTCTGTATATTGTAGCACTCTGCTACTTTATTGACTCTTCTAGATTGTCTTAGGAATATTTAGTCATCCCTATGCTTATAATTCTATACGTCATTTTTGTGCCCTTTTAATATAATTCACAAGCATTTGAAATGAAATTTTTATATTTTGTTTTATTATGTGTAATTGTATCTCTTCTCACGGATTCTACGAAAAATCAAAACTTCACCTGTTTGATGTAGACAATCCATCTCAAAGTCGAAGCTCTCCGAACCACGAGAATTGACTCCAAACAATACCAAAACGACCATTAATCTAAAAAATCTCATAATTCTATCCTGAAAAGCTCTTGCATACGTAAGGTATATCAATTATTACAAGATATATCATTAATTTTAATAAAAAAAAGTGTTTATATTATTTATTTATTACTTGTTTATTCATTGTAATAACGTGTCTTTTTACTATTTGCTTAGTTAATATAGATTAATCTAAGGTAAGAATCTCTTATTATCTATAACTATATTATTTTATTTTGTTATATATATATATTTTTTTCTTGGAAACTTGTGAGAAAATGCCTAACATTAAAGAAGACTTTTGACTCTAATTTTAGTGATGCATATCCAACTATCAACTGTATATTCATTGATTTGTTTCGTGAATAATAGTTGAATTTGACAGAGTAAAAAAAATAAAGACTTAATTATAATTAATTCTCTCTAGCGGTAATATATAGTAAAGCTTATTTTTTGTTGAGTATAAAATTCGAAACTTTTCCTGTGACAATGTTAGGGTGTTAGCTACTTTTAAAAGTAGATTAATTATATTTTTCAACTAAATTTGTTTTAATCCTTCTTAGATGAGGACTAATTAATCCATAAAAAGGTCTTAAATTATAGGTACAGGAGAGATAGTAAAATATTGGAAAACAACAACTTGAGTCAAATACCAACACTGATACATTTACCTCGTCCTAGGACTCATCAAAATTATTAGATATCATTGTTACGCTACATTAAACGCGAGATTATTTTAATCTTATTGTTTATTAATTATTTAATTTAGTGATTAATTAATATTTAATATATGTTATCTATAAATTAATTTTATAAATAATAATTTTTTAATAAAGAAATTTAAATTAACTGGGTGAAATCTCTTAAATTATTTTTAAGCAAAGTAAAATATGATAAAAAATTATAAAATTATATGCTCTTATCATGATTATAGAAAATATTAATTTTTTATCTCATCTATTTGTTATTTTGTTTTCATAGATATTATTTATAATTTATGAAATTTGAGGGTGTATAATCTACACCTGTGTCATAATTTTACTCATAGTGAACTCTCATGTAAATATCTATGTTACACGAACACCAATATATAGACACAGAAAAATAAATACAGACACAGACACGGGAGTATGATATTTTCAAAAAATATAAGATACTGACACGTAAGAGATATGTGTAAATAATAAAAATATAAGGATATATTTATAAATATTAAAAAATATTATATTTATTTATAAATATATATTGTAATTATTATTT
>JANHAO010017031.1:0-14139 GCA_026873985.1 Saraca asoca
GGCCTCTTCCTCCTATATATAGAAGGGAGAAGGGTTACAAGCATAATTTTGTAAATTGTGAAATGATTACTTCCACCGTTCCAGACATTTAATGCTTGGCGCTGAATAATTAATGCTAGGCAAATCATTGTCAGATTTTCGAAGGGCTAATATGTAAGTTTGGAGGCTAAGCTATTAACAAGGAATGGGTGCATCAGGTTGCTGACTGGGATTCATACAGATTGTCATTGTAAGTGGACAAGCTAGGAGCTGAATGAGATGATAGTTCTAACTGACCTTGTTGCTTGCGTCTGATCACCCCATTTGAGGGCTATGGGCCTTTCACTGAGGTGTTGGGGGATCCATTAGCGAGATGTGTTCTTCCGCTTGAGGGAATGCTAGATGTCTCTAGCTTGTCCTTGATGATCCTTAGTTCTTGCTCGGTGACATCCAATTCCTGCTTGGGCTTCTACCAGACCAATCGGGCCCCTAAACGGACCTTAATCGATCCAAAACACACTTCCGAGAGATCCATATAACATAAGCCCCCAACTCTCAGCTCATTTTATAAGCTGGGAGTTACAAACAAGTGGTCAAAGTCTTTGTCCAGCATTTGTAGGATGATTCAGTCTGGAGTATTGCCATTTCTATCTTTTTGGACTTTCATTCCCCATGTTTCTTATCATCTCTTTTCT
Source organism: Saraca asoca (assembly GCA_026873985.1). NCBI lineage: Eukaryota > Viridiplantae > Streptophyta > Magnoliopsida > Fabales > Fabaceae > Saraca > Saraca asoca. Next base: position 675 of record JANHAO010017031.1, read on the forward strand.
TTTGTGTATTATCACTACCATCAATGCAGCGGCCTTCATTGTTCATGGCCCGTTCGATTTGGAGCAGTCAAATGTCTGTTGGACCATTTGATGAACCTGGGTGAGTTTATAAAGGCTTGTGAGGTTTGCCTTCCTTGTGGGGTTGTTTGATGGATGCCTTAATCGAGCACTTCATCCTCTTGATGATTTGGCTTCTGGAGAAGTCTTCTCGGGATGTGAATTGTTTGTTGCAGGGGTTTTGGAGACATGGATAGTCTGTTGCACATAACTTCCTGGCACAGTTTCTCTTCCTGGCTTCTGGGAAGTTTTGTACATGTATTGGAATTAGTCGTTGTTGGCAACGTGATTCACATCTGCAAAATTACCATCGAACAATTGTTGTGTAAAGTATATAATATGATAATTACCCCTTGTCATAAAAAATTCAAGCTAATCAACTTTAATCAATAAAATTCCATTTAAAGGATATGTGTCGCATTGCCAATTAGTTATGCCGGCTCGTGTAAGAATTCTGAGTGTGATTAAAGCATTACTTGGACACGAGGTCTTGAGCTCGTCTAAGTAAGAATTCTGTGCAGGGCTAGCACATTACTTGGACTTAGCTCGCGCAAGAATTCTACGCATGATTAGCGCATTACTTGGATGTGAGATCTTCATTTTGCCCTTGACTTGCACAAGAATTCTGTGTGGCCAGCACATTACTTGGACGTAAGGTCAATCTGTGCAAGAATTCTGTGCTAGGCTAGCACATTACTTGGACGTGGCCTGCATAAGAATTCTACATTTTTTAATGCATTACTTGGATGCGAGATGTGTGTTTAGCCCCCCGACCTACACAAGAATTCTACGTCTTATAACGCATTACTTGGACGCAAGCTTGATCCTCGTAAGAATTCTATAAGGGGCAAGCACATTACTTGGACGCAGATCGCGTAAGAATTCTACGTTTTTTAATGCATTACTTGGACATGAGATGTGTGTTTAGCTCCCCGACCTGCGCAAGAATTCTACATCTTATAATGTATTACTTGGATGCAAGGTCGTTCCATGCAAGAATTCTGTGCGGGGTAAGCACATTACTTAGACGAGGCTCGCGTAAGAATTCTACATTTTTTAACTCATTACTTGGACGGAAGATGTGTATTTGGCCCCGGTATTCCACGATGTGTGATCCCAATGGACCACTTCATTTTCTTATTTGTCCTACATGTGAGAATTTTCATTTCCCAATGACGGCAGACAATTATAGTTTTCCTTTTTTGGCACACATACACTGTACCATCATTCATTCGCCACTAATTCTTCTAGACTATCGGATCGTGGGTAACTGTCATATCCTCCGATCTAACAACAGGGTTATGTCCCCTCTTTTAATTCGAGAGAGTCTTTCTTCTCCCTCTCACTTAGTCATTTTTAAAAAAAGGTTTCAATCTTCTGGCATTCTCACCACATCTGTCTTTCTGGCCGTCATCGTTGTTCCTTTGCCGCCAGCTTCCACCACATTCTTCTGGTTCCTGCAGCTATTCCCTGTTTCTTCTAGACTTTCTATCTTTAGCAATTAATGTATGTTCCTCTTAACTCTACATCTCATGCACTATTCTTCCTTAGTAGGAGATTAAGGGCTTCATATTGTCCAATTAGTTAGGAGATTGATAATGTCAGGGAATAGAAGTGGTTCAAATGCCCAGTCTCAAATTAGAGCAGGGTAGTCATGTCACTGGCAGGTTCCAGAACTCCCCATGTGTGTCTGGGATATTTTTCATCTACCGGAGTCTAGATTCATTGGTGCAATGGCATAGGGTGTGCATGGCCTATGGAGTAAGGGGTCTGTAGGAGAGTTTTGGTATGGTTCGCTTTCGGTGAACTAATCAACCTTTTTATTTTCATATTTCTTTTGTAGATGGGAGCAGGTCATGTGCACCACCGTCACCTAATTAGGCCAGTGCCCGGACACAAGAAATGCTATGCAAGCTGGGTCACGACATCGACTGGGAGGGAAGTCATCTCGGACCCAGCCCTACACTTGAGAGAGGGTCAAAGGACGACATCAGGCCAGTGCCTTGATCGCTATGTGTTCAAGCATCACAAATCAATCGTGTGACTTTGAGTGTCACCTCGGTCATTGAATCAAATCGCATTCCTAAGCGGTGCAGCGTCATGGTTCTCGCTTCTAACAATCACACCGCTCATCCCTCTCATGGCTTCATAACTGTTGGCATCCCGTATCTTGCCGTGGGGCTGAAATTCCCCAATCAGCCTTTTATTGTTAAATTTTTGAATAAAGTAAAGCCTTGCCTTTTTTAATTAACACCAAATTTGTATACCGCCTTGATTTCATTGACTCTTATCCATAAGGTCAATGGCCTTCCCCCACCTTCATCCGAAACCCTCTACTACCTTTATGACCTTAGGTGTGCAAATTCAAAGGATGGGCTTTACTATCTTTCAACGAGACAGACGCCTCATAAGGAAATCCTCCCTCAAGGAGGTGCAAAGGAAAAATCCAATACGAGAAGCTACAAGACCCGTTGGTTCATCTCGTGCCCTCCGCTGAAATACCTCAAGAATTTTGACTTCATTCTCGTTCCGGGTAGATGGGTTGGGTCTGAATGAAGTTGCTTATTCATATATTCTCTAGTATTATCTTTGGAATCTAGCCTATTGTTTTGAATTCTAACCTTTTGTTTAATTTTGTAGATGACACCGACAAGTGATCAGCTGTCAGGGCCGAGGAGTTAGACATTCTTGATCGATTCACCTTATTGGCAGATCTCTAGAATGACTATAGGTTTGGTGAGGATGCTCTTCACTTCCATAAGCTTGCCCCACCACTAAATATGGTCATGACAAGCGAAATAGGAATCCTCCAGCTAAGGGAAGTTCGACTAATGAACTTTGATGATTACGAGAAGATTATGGACTTGATTCTCTAAGTGCCTTCTCCAGATAGCAAGGGTGATGCTCCTTCTGGCCATGTTGTCATTTCGCCCCATATTGCCGCACATCAGCCTCCAGCTCCTGATGCGAGGCTGGTTCTCAAGGTCCCAGCTGCTATAGGGGCTAAAGTAACCCCAACCGCTGCAGAACAACTAGTCACTATTATTGAAGCTTTGTTTCTGGATCTGACCTCATCCCCACGCCTTGAAAGGGTAGAAGTTCCTGGTGCTAGCAGTCCTCCTAGCTCTTTCAGCCCTCTCCAAAAGAGGCGGAGGGTTGCCCAAGAGCAAGAGGGGGGAACCCTCTCGAATCCATTAGGAATTGACTTTACAAAACCACTAGCTGAGCCTGATTTCGAGACAGAGAGGCACGCTCGAACACTCGTCAATAACTTCTTCGCAATCATAGGTGATGGCGGTAAAGTCCCAACAATCGAGAGTGAAGACCTCCCCCTCGGAATCTGATGGGATATGCCACCTAACAGGGTTTTACGGTATTTACCCTTACTCATCTTAAGTATCTGACTTATTTTTGGATCTGACATTATCATCTATTTTTGTAGAGCATGTTGTCATTGATGAAGATTGCTTCTGAGTACGAGGCCTGGGATAGAGAGAGATCGGCTCTCATGAATGAAATGAAGGCTCGTCAAGCTGAGGTTCAAGGGCTTGGGGGGAAAGGTAAGTGAATTGGAGGTTGTGCTATCTCGTGAGATGAAATGTCACGAGGACATGGAGATAAAATTTGGTCTTGCAACCAACAACCTCACCAAGGTGAGAATGGAGCTCTACAATGTCCAAGTACAGCTACAACATCTGGATAGGGTAGTGAGTACTGCTAAAGGAAAAGTGAGGGCTGCAGAGCAGTGGGCCAAAGCCTCTGCTGAGGAGGCGGCGATGTTGAGAGGAGAGTTGCAGCTGGCTAATGAGAAGGTGATAAAGGCCAAGGCCGAGATACTTTCTCATGTGGCAAAGATAGCCACAGAGACAAGGAGGGCTATTCTCGAGTCGTTCCTCTACACAGTATGGCAAAAGTATCCCGATTTAGACTATTTTTTCTTTAGCCCTTAAGTCATTGAGGGGGTCACTCACTGGAAGGCTCAAGCTATGAGGAAGAATCTGAGTGCCGAAGCCCATGTCTTATCTATAGAGATTGCAGCTCAGGGAGACGGTGATTCCTAAGTTGCCAATGTTGCTCTTGTGCCTGATGCTTTAGATCCCCTAACTTTTGGTTCACAGCCTATTGAAGGCCCAGCCCCCGAGCCCCTATCCCCATAGAATAGTGGTTATATAATTGAACTTTTGATGCATTTGGCATTTGTTATAGACCTTATGAATGACTTGTACGATTTTTATGAAGAGGTTGAGCTCCTTCTATCCCTATCACATTGGTACATGACTGGGTGCGATTCTTTTTCACCCGTGCTCGAACAATAGTTTAACATATGCATTCTCACAGCATGTAATTTGCCATAAAAATTTCCAATCTTATTCCAAAAAGAAAACTCAAAGAATCACATTCATATGTATAATGAATTAATTATGAAACACTGAGACACTTATTGGTAATAACAGTAGAGGTGCTCGGTGTTCTAAGCGTGGGGTAACTCTGTCCCATTCATGTCTGCCAGATGGTAGGCTCCATCACTCACGATCCTCTTGATGATATACAGACCTTCCTAGTTTGATCCTAAGGTTCCTTCACTAGGTTTGAGGGCTCTGGGGAGGATGAGACATGAGATGAGATCTCCGGGCTTGAACTTTCGAGCTTGCACTCTATGGTTGTAATATCTCGGTACTCGTCGCTGGTGGACTGCAGCTCTAAGGCTAGCCCTTTCTCGCTTCTTCCAGGAGATCCAGGTTTGTAGCGAGCAGTTGGTCATTATCTTCTAGATTAAAGGTGATTCTTCTCTGCATAGTGACCTCAAGTTCTACAAGGATCATTACCTCACATCCATATACCAAAGAAAAAGGGGTTTCTCCTATGGAACTATTGGGTGTGGTCTTATAGGCCTATAGTACTGACTATAATTCATCTGCCCAAGCTCACTTTCTAGCCTCTAACTTGGTTTTTAAGATCTTTTTGATGACTTTGTTGATGACTTCTACTTGCTCATTAGCTTGCGGGTGGTCTATGGCCATGAAACTTTTGACAATCTTGAGGTCCTCATAAAACTTAATAAACTGCTTGCTGGTGAACTGGGTTCCATTATCAGTAATGATCTGTTGAGGGACCCTGAACCTGTAAATAATATTATTCCAAACGAACTTCTTGATCTTGGCAGATGAGATTTCAGCGAGTTCTTTTGCCTTCGCCCATTTGGTAAAGTAGTTTACCGCTACTACCGCATATTTACAGTTTTTGCATGCCTTAGGAAGTGGTCCAATCAAATCCATCCCCTAAATTGCAAATGGCCATGGACTCATCTACTTCAGATAGGTTGTCACACCTCTTGACGAGGTCGATAGCATCCTGCTTCATCGTCGGCCAGTAGAATCCTTGTCGAAGGGCTTTTTGTGCCAAGGAGAGCCCCCCAACATGATTTTTGCAATGTCCTGAATGAATCTCTTCTTAGACAGTTCTGCAGTCTTTACCATCTATGCATCTTAGAAGTGGGGTCACAAATCCCCTCTTATAGAGTACATCACCGTAGATGCAATATCTGGTAGCTCGGGCCCGCAGGCATTATGCTTCAAGTCTATCTTCTGGTAGCCTCTCGTTCTACAGATAGTCTATGATCGGGTTCATCCAGGAGTTAGGCATTTCGGTGATTGCCATGATGACATCTCCTTGTTCTATACGTCAATGGTAGATAGGCAAGCCAAAGCATTTGCATACACTTTCTAGGCTTGCGGGATTTGAGTAATCCTGAACTGTCGGAAGGAACCTAATAGCTCAAGGACTTTCTGGAGATACCACATCATTCTCTCCCCCCATGCTTGATATTCACTTCTTATTTGGAAGACAATTAACTATGAATTGCTGTGAACTTTTATTCTCTTGGTGTGCACCTTTTTGGCCAATCGTAAGCCCACCAATAAGGCTTCATATTGATTTTCATTATTCGTAGCTTGAAAACTAAACCTCAAGGCGCTAAAGACCTTGTGCCCCTCCCGACTAATAAGAAGCATTCCTGCCCTTTCCTTCTGATCACAAGATGATCCTTCAACGAATAGCTCCCACCATGGGGCCTTAGGGACTTCTACCTCATTTTGCAAGGGACCAATAAATTCAGCAATGAAATCTGCCAGTGCTTGGCCCTTGATAGCAGTTCTTGGCTTATATTCAATATCAAACTACACGAGTTTGATCACCCATTTAAGTAATCATCCTGAGGCATCCGTCTTCTACAGAACTTGTCTCGGGGGGAACTAAGTGAGGACCCTGATGCTGTGGGCCTGGAAGTAGGGCCGTAGCTTCCTTGAGGCAGTAACTAGGCAATAAACGAGTTTCTCCCTGGGCAAATATTTGATCTCTACATCTAGGAGTCTTTTGCTCAAGTAGTAGATGGGGAGTTAAATCCCCCTTTTTCTCATGTAAGTGCCATGCTCAAGGCATGTTGAGATATGCCCAAATATATAGTTAGTCTTTCACCTTTTTTCGGTTTGGAAAGGAGAGGTGCTTATCTGAGATATATCTTGAGCTCCTAGAATGTGACCTCGCATTCGATGCTCCATTTGAACCTCTTTGCCCTCTTAAGGATGTCAAAGAAGGGGACGCACTTGTTCGTTGATTTAGAGATGAACCTACTGAGAGCAGTAATCTGGCCGTTCAGGCTCTGGACATCTTTTGGTCCCGCGGGAGAACGCATGTCGAGCAATGCCCTGATCTTCTCTGGGTTTGCCTCGATCCCTCTATTATTCATTATAAAATCGAGGAATTTTCCTGAAACTACTTTGAACACACATTTGTGTAGACTAAGCTTTATCCAGTACCTCCTTAGGATCTAGAGCATATTGTCAAGGTCATGGACATGATTCACAAGTCGTTTAGATTTCACTAGCATGTCATCCATATATACCTCCATGGTATTGCCAATTTGTTCCCGGAACATCATGTTCACCAACCACTAATAGGTTGCCCCTACATTTTTAAGTCCAAAGGGCATATGTTTATAAAAGTATAGTCCACAGTCAGTGATGAATGAGGTATGTTCCACGTCCTGTGCGGCCATCGGAATCTAGTTATACCCTAAGTAGGTGTCCATGAAGCTGAGTAGTTCATGTCCGGCCATGGCATCCATGAGTTGATCTATCCTTGGTAAAGGGAAACTATCCTTAGGGCATGCCTTATTGAGATTAGTGAAATCAATACACGTTCTCCACTTCTCGTTCTTCTTTTTGACAAGTATGGGGTTTACCACCTAAGTGGGGTATCGTGCCTCACGGATGAAATTATTTGCCAAGAGCTTGTCCACCACCTCTTTAAGCGCCTCATATCGTTCAGCGGTCATCGGCCTCCTCTTTTGGCAAATTGGCTTAGCCTGGGGTCAATGTTCATTTGGTGCTACATTATGTTTGGGTCGATCCCGTTCATATCTTCATGGTTCCAGGTGAAGACATCAGCATTTGCTCTAGGAAAACTTATCAGTTGTACCTTCATGTCAGGTGGCAGTCATTTCCCCAACTTAAGGCATCTCTGTTCATCCGTCTTACTAACCCATACATCTTCCAGCTTCTTGATTGGCCCAGTGGATCACTCAGCGTCCACCTCTCAAGGGTCTAGGTCGTGGCTGGCCCCTTTCTCACTCGTCGCTTGGGATTCTCCCCTGGACACAATGTTTACTTTCTTCCCTTAGACCCTAAGTTTAACTGCCTCTTCATAGCAGCGCCAGGCTATTTGCTACTCTCTGCCTACGCACCCAATTCCACCCAGGGTCAGGAACTTGACAGTTAACGTCTTGCTTGATGTTACCATGTTGAAATCATTCATGGCAAGTCATCCCAGCACTATATTGTAAGCTGAGGGACAATCTCTGACTAGGAAGTCTGCCATGATGGTCGCTTGTCTGCTATGATCTCCCAGAGTAAGTGAGAGCTTAATTCGCCCTACTGGGGAGCACCCTATCTCTATTGAAGTTGTAGAGGGGCTCAGGCAATGGGTCTAGCTGATCCTCATTTACTCCCATCTAATCGAAGCACCCTTTGTACATCACATTTACAAAGCTCCTGGTATCCGCCATGATCCTCGTTATATTAGCACTACCGATTTTTTCCCTGATGACTATGGCATTGTTATAGGGATAATGGACCCCTTGCACATCCTTTTCCATGAAGGAAATGCTTTCAAGGGATATCCTGGATTTCTTGGCGAGTCTCTCATCTTCCACATGACATGTCAAAAGGATGCGGCCCGTCACTCGCACATAGCGATTATGTGATCGGTTCGAGGTGCCGGCTATATGAGACCCACCATGTATGGTGAAACAGTATGATGTGTTATGCCCAACGTTGTTGTGATAGGCACAAAACTTGTTATGGTTCCTCTTTTTGATGGGGGTCTTTATCGGCCTAGGTCTGTCGAAATCTTCATTATCCCTCTTGGTCACATAGATTTTGTCTAGTATGTCCAACAAGACGGTGTAAGTATTGTATTGGTTTGGCACTGAGATTGTTCACCCTAGGATTTCTTTGCATTTTGGTATCTGGAACCCCCTTCTAGCTGTCCTTGCTATTCTTGCCTCTGTTCCGTTTCCTGCCTCAATTGGAGGTGCCCGCTTCCTCTCTTTTATTCATCTTCTGTGGGCTAAAAGTTTCCTCCTACTAGAGCTCCTTGGCGGCTTGTTCATAAAATTCACCAAGGCTTTTGATAGGGGACTTGTATATGTCCTTATATAATTTTTCATCCTTCCAGAGTCCAGCTGATATCACTGTAAGGATGCTCTTGTCAGAGGGATTGTTAATATTGCTAACTTCTTGTCAAAACCTGGTAATGTAGTCCTTCAGTGGTTCGTCCTTTCGTTGAAAGATCGTGGCCAAAAGGCAGGAGGGGGTGAACTGCCTTTTCAGCACTCTATACTGATTGAGGAACCTATTTTGGCATTCCTCCTAGCTCCTTATGCTACAGGTTAGGAGGCTTCTAAACCATGCCTGCAGTACCTCTCCGAGTGTTACCGGAAAGACTCAACATTTTACCAGCGAGTTTGATGTTTACAAGTCCATCTGGATGTTAAAGGTGTACAAGTGGCTATAAGGGTCGCTATCCCCATTGTAGAGGGGGATGCTCAGAATTTTGAACCTACGGGGAAGTGGCTCTATCTCGATCTGGCGAGAGAATGGAGTCCTTTCTTCATGTGATTCTCGGCTCCCCTAGGATGCATAATTCTTGTCCAGTTGCTCCATCCTATGGAGTAGTTCTTCAACCACAGGGTCTCGGGACTTGGACCGTTAGCTGGAGATCTTTCTACTCCTCTCTTCTTGCATGCTATGAGAATATTGGTCTAAAGTTTTCTACTTTTTATCATGCTTGTTATCGGATGAGTCACGATCAGTCTCTTACTCACTATCAGTTTTGTGTGAGCTCCCATTCTCGTGCGAGCTCTTACATTAGGAGTCATCTTTCTCATCCTCTTGATCCCAATGGTTCTTGGACCTTTGTCGCAAGTTAGACAAGTGTAATGAGCCAATTTGGCAATGCTCGACCATGACTTGTTCTTCATGTTGGGTTCCTAGCTGATGGCGTTCACCCCTAGGTAAGATCACTTCATCCTATCTTTGTGTACCTTCGGTACACATTTGAGCTAACATTCTGACCATATTGGGCAGTTCCTTTATCATGTTTTCTAGTGCTTCTTGGCATCGGTCAAGCATTTCTTGGCACTGTTGCTAAGCCTAGATCTCACCAGCCTCGTGGGTCATGGGTTGGTGTTAAGTAGAGGAAGTTGCATTGGTATCGGCACCTATCGTGGGGATGGTTGCGTTCTATTATTATGTTTAACCTTTAGGTTGGCCAGTTGGGATTCCTGCACTCCTAGTAACCTTTCCTCTTGCCATTGTGCTCAAATCAGTTTATCAGAGAGCAAAAATGAAGAGTACGCAGCGGGGGCCTTCCTTCTAGTGCCAAAATGTTGACACCAAAATTCAGTCAACTAATTGAGTTCAGTGTTACCCCTGACTGCAAGCTTGATATGGTAGAAAAAGTAAAAGGAAGATAGCGAGAAAGAAGAATAGACAGCGACACCAGAAGTTTATCATGGTTTGGCTAAAGCTAGTTTGGCCCTTACGTCCACGCTGATATTTTATATCTCTCTGAGAGGTTAATTATACAGAGTGTGCATACAACAATGGAATCTCCTTTCAATGAACAATATTCACTCCCTATTTTGGTAGAATTTTTTCCTGTATCTTTCCTCTCTGGACATGGTGGCCTCCTCCTCCTATATATAGAAGGGAGAAGGGTTACAAGCATAATTTTGTAAATTGTGGAATGATTACTTCTATCGTTCTAGACATTCAATGCTTGTCGCCAAATAATTAATGCTGGGCAAATCATTATTGGATTTTCGAGGGGCTGATGTGTAAGTTTGGAGGCTGAGCTATTAATAAGGAATAGGTGCATCGGGTTACTGACTGGGCTCCATATAGGCTAGCATTGTAAGTGGACGAGCTGGGAGCTAAGTGAGATGATAGTTTTGACTGACCTTCTTGCCTGTGTTTGATCGCCCCCTTTGAGGGCCATGGGCCTTTCGCTAAGGGGTTAGGGGATCCATCGGCAAGATTTGTTCTTCCACTTGAGGGAATGCGAGATGTCCCCGGCTCGTCCTTGATGATCCTTGGTTCTTGCTTAGTGACATTTAATTCTTGCTTGGGCTTCTACCAGACCAACTGGGTCCCCAAACGGACCTTAATCGATCCAAAACACGCTTTTGAGAAATCCATTTAACAAGTACCAATCGCTATTATATTCTTGCAAAATTGATAGGTCCCATTCTATCCCTCCACTTCTGTTGAGCTCTATTTTGAACATTCCTTTGGCTGAGTTTCTACAATTCAACAAAATAGAAAGTCAAAATTTAACATTCTAGAGAGAGGAATTATATATAGTAAGACATTCTATGTGAATTTCTAAGTTTTTATCTCACTTGTATTGGTTCAAGGCTCCAATATTTGATCAACTTTCTAAAGTGAAATTCTGGCATGTCTTTGGGGTGATTTTTCAACATCTCATTCACACTCTTGTTCTTATCAAAATATTTTTTCTTAGTCTTGCATTTATGTCTCCTCTAAACTTCATTTATACTTGAAAGTACCCATTTTTTTCCTTCTTCTGGAATGATGAATTTTTTCTATAAAAAGAACAAAATGTTAATAAACAAAATCAAAGCATCTAACAAACAACACAACATTAAGTATAATAATTCCAATATACTTTTTCTTACATTGACATAGTCCAACATCCATGTTTTATAGCCATTAGGTATAACCTTCTAGTTAGTGTAAATCAAAGGGCAGAATGTTGCATTCCTTGCAATTGTACCCAAGAATAAACTTAAATCACTCACTGTTTTATCGCATGGCCCTATTGCTTGCTCTTTGTCAAAAATGACTTCTACTGCTTCTTTAGTTGTTCTTGCATGAATCTTCTTGCAAAGTGTCATTCCTCTAGTTCTTTTCCCCTTAAATGCCTCTAGTTTAGTTGAAAAATACACATTCAAAGTAATATGTGAAAAGGAATGAGAGCTAAGCATCCAAGTAATTACAAACGAAAAAAAAGTCACATTTTTGTTGTATCATTATTTTTATTCACACCTTCCTCCTTTTCATTGATATCTTTCTCAACTTGTTGCTCTATGTTATCACCTTCCATTCCATAGTGGGCATCAATTGGTTCAGAAAGAGATTGAACATTAGCGGGCTAATTTGCTCCTTCTTTAGGTACTGTATGCTTTTCAAAAAAATCGTCCAGTGACAATGGGGGGTAGATTGGGGTCCTTTTCACCTTCTTAGCACTATGTACTTGCGTCATCATTGTGGTCATAGGTTTTCTATTTTGATCTTGCTTTTCATTGCATCCTTGCTCTTTGGTTAAGGTTATGGGTTAGTTCTAAAATGTTCCTTGGTCCTTGGTCAAGGTCATCTATTACATTTGAGAAGTTCCTTGGTCCTTGGTCAAGGTCATTGATTGCCCTTGAGAAGCTCTTTGCTCCTTGGTCGAGGGCATGTGTTGCATTTGAGAAGTTCCTGGCTCCTTTGTCAAGGTCATCGGTTGCCTTTGAAAAGCACCTTGCTCCTTAGTCGAGGCCATGGGCTGCTTCTTCTTGTCAACTTTTTTAAGCTTCATTTTCTTAAATTGCTTTAGCAACTCAGCACTTGATATTGCTTAGTGATTGCTAAAACTGAAATCTTGCCTCTTGCCAAAACTGAAACCTTGCCTCTTGCCAAAACTAAAACCTTGCCTCTTGCCAAAACTAAAACCTTGCCTTTCTTACTAGGACTTTGTTCCTTCTTATGAAGAGTAGAATGGTCAACCTTGCAGCTTGCTCCCTTATTCATGGTTGCTTGATGCATGAATACCTATAAGAATTCATAATTGTTATCTTATAAGAAATAGAGGAATTCATGCATACCTTGCTTCCATATTTGTTATTAGATTTGTTAATGCAATTATTAAAGATTTGAATAGCTTATTAAATAGCTAAAAATTGTGTTTAGGCCATCCTGAATTGATTCATAGTTTGTATATAGTTACTTGAATTGATTCAAGTAAAAGACATTTTACGAATCGATTACTGAATCAATTCATTAAATTTTCCAATCTTTCAGTAACTCTTTTAAATCTTTCAAAATTTTCATAAAGTGACCTAAATCGATTCACAAATTGATTCATAAGATAAAAAATTAAAGAATCGATTCCATAATCGATTTGTATAAGAATTTGATGAACATATTTATACACAAATTGATTACTGAATCGATTTATCACACTGTGCTATATATATATCTCGATCGATCGTGCCTCATTTTGTGCATGCCCAAATGCCCAAACACCCATTGCCTCTCCAGCTCATCTCCTTCAAATCACCCAATTTTCATCATTTCATACTTGTTTCCCAAAATTTCTTCTATAGAAGCACTCTAAACTCACTCACAAACATTTCCCACCAATTAATTTTGCTAAAAACTCACAAAATCAAAAGTTCCTAAATCAACCCCTAAAACCCCAACTGCACTTTCCGAGATTTTTCTTGACAAGTCGATTGAGATGACAAAAAGGATGACGTTGATAGCAAAAAAGAAGGACAAATTGGCAGTGAGAACAACAGAACAAGAAGCTAAAGAATCTCTCTTCCAATCACTATCAGAGTATGCCTCTTATCTTTCCTATCTACATAGGAAAGTAGAACCCTTAAAATGGTTTATTGAATAGTTACTTAAGACCACCCATTTACCTGAATTGCTAGCCAAATATAAGTTAGACAAATTTTTGACCTTCAAAGCAAATACTCATAGGAGGCTAGTTAGAATGTTTTATGCAAATCTAGCAGATGCTGATGGAAAACTATCTTGTTATGTGATGCATAAACACATAG
>JANHAO010017032.1:0-14136 GCA_026873985.1 Saraca asoca
TACATAAATTGAATGGAAATCATAACACAGTATATCCCATATCAACAATTCAACATAAACAAATACAGAAAAAGGTCAAAAATAGCTTCTATTGTTATTGCAAGTGATATATTATACCGCAACAAAGAACACGACAAAAAAAAAAAAAACCACGACGAACGCAATGAAGAACACGAAAAATACGAAGAACACAACTAAGAAAATAGAAATCATTTGTAAAAAAACGCTTTTACCTTGTTACGGTGCAAAAGAAGCTTCAAATAAGAAAGAAAATGGAGAAATCCCACCGGAGCTCGCGAGGACGACGAGAGGAAGATGAGAGCTTTAAGGAAGGCCGGCCTATTCTGTAAAAAATGAAATTGGGGACGAGTTTAAGGGTTTCGAAAATTCCAACGGAATATGTCTGTTGGAATTCAATAAATAATCAAAATGCGTTGTTTAATTTGAGCGTCTTTCCAATATTCCAATGGAATTTAAATCCGTTGTAATATCTGTTGAAATATTTCAACGGATTTTTCAACGGCAATATTTTTCCGTTAGAATATTTTAACGAAATTTTAGTCCGTTTTAATTTCTGTTGAAATATTACAACGGAATATTTTCCGTTGGAAAATCCGTTGGAATATTCCAACGGAACATTTTTCGTTGGAATATTCTAACGGAATTTAATCCGTTGGAATATTCCGTTAGAAAATCCTATTTTTCTTATAGTGTTTTACAATTGCAATTTGCTGTAATAACATTTAATTTATTTTAATTTTAAATAACATATAAGTTGTTGTAATAACATTTTGACATATCAAGTAAACCAACTAGCTGAATTAAAAAGGAATCGGCCAATCATATTAGAAATGTATATCTGAAGATTTGCTTTAGCCCTAAAATTATATTTAGTATTAAATATCATATTGGAAACAGTTCTTAAAAATCAGTTGATTTCTTCTTTATATATATATATATATATAATTAAATAGCATATTGGAAATAGTTCTTGAAAATCAGTTGATTTCTTCTTTTTGTTTGTATATTTGCTTAAAAATTGTGCTATTTTTGTTTTTGAATTTTTTGAGTTGCAATATAAGCTTTTCCAGAGTTAAACCAAACCAATAGTCTCCTATTATAATATTTCGCTACTTGTCAGCTTTTTATGTACTTTACACACACACATATAAATTAATCTTTGTTTGTTATATTTATTAATTTTTATGTAAGTTAAGTTATAAGTTATATTATATTTTTGTTATTTTTTATACAAATCTATTTAATATATTTAATTTTTCTATTCATTATGTCATTTGATTTAATCAATATTAATTACATTGTAATTTAATAATTTTTTTAATTCATTACTGGGTTGGGATTTTAAAATATTGAGTATACACTCATTTAATATAGACAGGATAATTGATTATATATAACTTCTTTTATATTTGATAAAAAAATTTATAATTAATTATACATAATTTATTCTAATTTAAACAATGTATAAAAAATTATTTTTAACATTAAATTATTGAAAAGAATAATAAAGAGTGAGAGAGAAAAAACAGATTTTGTCGTTATTAGTATTAAAATAAGAACAATAATGATAAAAGAAAAAAATAAAAATAAAAATAATATAAATATAAATATTAATATTTCTCTTTTTATAATACTGATTAAAAAATTATTTAAAATATCTTTTAGTTTGAACTGATTTATTGTATATAATTGATTATTAAAAAATTTTAATCATTATATTAAATATTTTTTAAAAAAATATTATAATAAATTATTGACTTATAATTAATTATAGAATATTCTAACCATTATATGAAACAGGTACTATGATACTGTTGTATACCAGTTGAGTTTTGTTGCAATTACAGTAATTATATCGGAACAGGATTATATAATCATGACACAAATATACATCTTTAATTTTCTTAAATAGAGACAAATTTTGGTTTCAATTTATTGCAAGCAGAGTTGAGTTAATAAAATCTTAGCTAATACATTTGACAAATCAAACCTAAATATAATTAGGAAATCTAATGATGGGACTCAATGTTTCTCATTTTGCTTTTGTGCATGTCTTGGCGGGTTGGAGTCTAGAAATTGGAAAAACTAATGCCATTGACAATGCCATTAAAACTAATTTGCTATCACGTCAAAAGTGACAAACACAGTGCATTTCACAAAATCTAAGTGACACCCACGAAGTTTCCTTTGAAACAAACAAGTTAAAATATCTAACCTAAGACCACAGATTGCTTTCCAATTTCTTATATCTAAGAGTAGAATTAAAAGATTATCAAATGGTATTCCATTAAAAAAATTAAATTAAATTGAAAAACCCACGTGAAGATATTATGAGACAAGTCATAAAATTTCAGGAGTTGGTCCAAGCGTCCAATCACTTCAAGTCTTCAACTAAACCAAAGTGCCAGAGAAAGTTCTTTTTGCTTCAATGTTGGACTCAAACAGTTACGTAGAATTCTAGAAATCCCACAAAATTAATTAGGTTGTTTCCTTGTTCTTTCCTCTGTCATATCTTCTTCATATAATATTGTCGCTGGTTATGTTTTTCTCTATTTAGCTTTTCCTCTTCGACAAGTAAGGTTGAAAAATATTATTTACATTATTTATTCTGTTACAATTCTTATAATTTACGCATATAATACAAGTTATTTTAAATCAATTGTCTTGTTCATGTTTAAAATAAATAGATAAATTTTAAAAAAAATTGTATTTATAGAGATTATGAAAATTGATAATTCATAGATGAATTGCAATTATCAAAGTTCTATGAAATCTAAGTTTTGGTGATACACTACTTTGGTCACTAAAAAAACAAAAAACTTAGCCTAACAGTGTGGCAAAGTAGCCGTGCCACTTGTTCCGAACAGAGTATTGTCATTTTCATATTGATTTGGAAGCAGCACACCATGTCAATAATACAACTTCTCTTTTGAAAAAAAAAAATTACTTTTTCCTAGTATGAAAAGAATTCTTCCGTTAGAAAAACAGGTTTTGTTACGATACGTCTTTTCATAAATTTTATGAATATTTAAAAAAAAATTATCACATAAATTATAAGATGTGTAATTTTTTTTATATAAAATCTTGTAATTTTGGTATAAAAATTATAAATATGTGTATAAATTTTATATATCATAAATAAGTAAAAAATTGTAACTTTATTATTCAAATTTGTGACAAAATTTTTTTATTGAAAGTTTATAAATTTCTATGAAAAAATTATGCAATCTTATATAAAAAGTTATAATTTTTAATAAAAAATTAGAAAAACACGTGCTAATATGATTTTTTTTGGGAGAATGTATTAAAGAATAACTCTAAAATAGTTGAAAAAGTGTACAGTTTATTTATTTATTTTGCCATTAACCTAAAATCATACATAGTGTTTCCATAAAATGCATGAAAAATATTCGCATAATCCATTTTCTTTGGGATTTAGTGTGAATTACTGCATATATTTGTTGCTGGCAAGTTTGAATGTCAAATTCTATTTGCCAAAACTACCAACTTTTTGCACTTGCAGACAAAAGGATGGCGAAAATGGTTAAGAAACCTCGAGTTTGCATCCACGCGTGCCTGTCTTCGAGTTCGTGCAAAACTCGATCAGGTATGTTGACTTGTAGGCTGATAAGTTAAAATCACAGTCAATTTTATTAAGACATGTTTGAGCTCCGCAAAGATTACTACAATATTCCTTATCTTCTCAACTTTACATAAAAAAAGCTAAAAAAAAATCAATAAATAAACGTAGAAATCATATTATAATATGATCATTCTTAGCATTACAAGAAAAAAAAAATCATTAAACAAAATCTCATAAGCTTCAAATTTCAACTTCATTGAGTTGTGCAGGTTTATTAAAAGAAAAATACATTTAGAAACTACAAGAAAAAAGAAAAAAACTAACATTGACTAAGCTTTTGATGAAATATTTACTGCCTATAGCACAAAAGTTTGGACAATTTTAAGTTTCACCTTTGATTCATACTAGGAGTTTTGGTAATGTTCTGCATTGTTTCTCATCCCCTAAATCATTCATTCACTGTCTCATCTACTCTTTTGATAAGGCTCCATCTGTATGTGAGAGGGAAGTGATGAGAAAGTAAATGATGAAGTGTGAGAATATCATTTAGAAAAAATAACATAAAAGAGATAGGGATGAATTTGGGGTGGATTTTTATTTTTGACAAAGGTCTAGGACTCAGAAGACATCAATAATTGTTCCAAATAATCAGAACCTAAATCTTCAAACACGACTACATTGTCTATCCTCACATCTCTGTCCTTGTTCTTCTTGTTAACAATCTTCCTTCTCATTGAGTGCTTTCTCTTCAAAGCGACCACCGGCGAACACCCATCTTCGTCGTCGCCGCCGCAGCCATAATTCATCTCCCTAAGTGACTCCCTCACTCTCTCCACAGGGAAGTTGAGTGTTGCGGCGGAGCCCCTCATCGAAAAAGCGGCTTGATCATAAGCTAAAGCCGCCGCTTCTGCACTATCAAATGTTCCCAACCACACCCTTATGCCGTGCCTTGTGGAATCCCTTATCTCCGCTGCGTATTTCCCCCACGGCCGCCGCCGGACGCCTCGGTATGATTTCTCCTTCCTGGGAGTCGCCTCTTTCTCGTCCGGCTCCGAGCTCATTTCTTCTTCCTTGACTCGGACGTCGCGTGGCGATTGGAATTGTTGTCGGACATTGTTGGCCTCAGATATCATTCCATAGAGAAGCATTTCTTCGGAGTCGTTCTCGTTGAAAGGAAGGTAATCGTGCCGGAAATCCCAGTCCGGCGAACCGAAGGAAGATTCCGGCGAGAAGTCGGAGTTTGGTGAGTTAAAGAAGGAGGTTGAATCCACGTGAATTGAGTAAGAGTTCATTGTGAAAGAGCGAAGTGAGGTTGCTCTGTTTTCTTTGCCTTCAAACTGAATTTTAAGGCTAACTCGACTCTGTTTATATATCCAATTTCGCGGGGTAAAATGGTAGAAGTCGCCGCTAAAGGGACCAGTAAAAGTTTAAGGTGACTAGAGAGGTTAAAATTGGGAAAAGCATTGCTGGCAATATTTAATTGGTGATTAATGGGAACCACTTTTTTATTACACGTGGGTCAATTAGTGTATGGCGGCCAAGTCAGAACAGAATCTCTTGGTGATCTCAAGTTATGACGTTTTTTTTTCATTTTCTTCTTTGTCATTTTCTTTTGCCCCCTTATGTAAGTGGTTATTTAGATCAGCTACATACAATTTTTTATTTTCGGAAATACTCTAGATTTATTCTTTCCCATAAGTTATGATATTCATAATTTTATACATTTCACTATTTATTAAAAGATGTGTAGTATATCAAACATTTCTCATGGTTGTTAAACATGTTATACTACATATACTTATCATCGTAATTATTTAAATTCATCCTTTTTCACTGAGACTCATAATTTTGTAAATTCTACTGATTATTAATGAATATGTATGGTACATTCACAAAATTGAAACTATATCAAGCATTTCTTATAATTATTAAATTAAGTTTGTCATATATACTTTTTTAAGACATTTCAAATTCACTCTCTTTTTACAAAATTGCGGAAAATTGCGGAGTCCACAATTCTGTAAAATGGTGGGTGTATCAAGCATTTCTTTTATTAAACCAAATCTTTTGATTTAAAAGAATTACTTATATATTCTAATTATAACAAAAAAAGATACATTCTAATATACTTTTGGAATAAGAATTTTTTTCATTTTATGAGAGAAAAATAGACCCATGAGATGCTAAAGCTCCATATTTATGGGACCTATATATTTCTTATTTTTAAATTTATGCCTATTTTTCATTTGGAGTAAGAAAGAACTCTTGTTCTATGAGTAAGTTAGAATTTCTCCAATAGAAAAAAAAATTAATTATAATTTTTAATGCCTTGAAAATTGAAATGCACAATTTTTAATGTATGTAGATTTCACAAAATTTATAATTATTTTTTATTAGGTAGAAGTAAGGATATGTGTTATGATTTGGGTATATAAGTAATTCTCTTCATTTAATGGTTATTACAAAATGCCTTTTAAGGTTTAAGGAACTCTAAATTCTGTATTTGATTTCCATCCAAACTTATTAAATAATTTTTTCATCTCTCATTTGGAAGATTCCTCTTTCCCTTTTTAGATTATAGTCATGTTTGAGAATTAGTGGATTACATATATTAATATTTAGTTAGTTGATTGCATTAATGATAATTAGCTGATAGTTAATTTGACCAATTGATCATACCATTAGTTGTTTGTATATATAAAGATATTCGATAAAATTAATTAATTATTATTATTTATTTATATATAAAATGATAAATAAAGAATAAATATATTTTATAATTTATTTAAATATTTTTTTTACTTTAATAATATTTCAGAATTTAATATATTATTTATCAGATTAAATTTTCTTCTAAAAAATAAGTTGTTGCAATTTATTATTATTAAATTTTCCTTTAAAATTTAAATATATTATATTTATTAGATTTTTCATTTAAGAAATAAATAATTATAATTTATTATACTTATTAAATTTTTCATTCAAGAAATAAATAATTATAATTTCTTATACTTATTAAATTTTTTCATCAAGAAATAAATTATTATACCTATTAGATTTTCAATTAAGAATTAAATTATATACTTCAAGAGCACAGGTATAAAAAAATTGTATAACTCAAATATAAGGGTTTCTTTTTCCACATTAAATATAGTTTCAAAAAGTTGGGTTCTCCAACTTTCTCAAATATTGAGGTTTAATTGGTTGACAAAAAAATTTTATTTATCAAATATCTAAATTAATATATTGACTTGGTTAATTCACCAAATCACTTAAATAAATTAAATACTGATAAAAAATTTATTTGTCAAACGGTCTCTATTTAACTAAAAACATAAAACTATCAAAATCAATCTCCATCGATCCATTTATTTGCTTTAAAATTAAGATTATGAACTCTTAAATAAAGACCGGTCTAGATATTAAATTTGAAAATTCAATTTTTTTCCCCTCATTTAGCACTGAGTAGAGGTTTTATGAAACTCAAAAATCTAATTTAGTTTCAAATATGTTTTCAAATTGTTTAAGTTGTTAGGATTTGAAGAACTTATTTAAGTTACTTGTATATATGTTCTAGGATAAAATTTATAGATTTTAATATATGATTAAAAATGGATTGAAATTGTTTTAATATGGATTTAGAAGATTGTGGATTTAGAAGTTTTTCTTTTGAAAAAAAAAACTGATGGTAAATTTTCTAGATAAAAAGGATTGATATTGAAATATTAATTTTTAATTTATAAGACAATTACAATTTATTATTCATGTCAATACCTTTACTAAAGAAGAGAGAAATAAGCATGCAAATATAAATGGATTGTGGTTTATGTAAGATTCATATGGTGGCCAAGCTCATATGTATGATTTTATTTCTAATCTTTTGAAAAGAGATTTCTTTCTTCTTTTTTTTTTTTCACGTTAAGAATAAATGTAGAATTTCTCCCATTAATGGGCAATCCGTGATTTCCAGGTCCTATAGCGTGAATTACTCTCATCAATCGGCTGCACATTGAGTCGAAATTTGTTAGCAAATACGAGAAAAGACAGGACTTCTTTTTCAAATTTATAAATGAGTTTTATGAAAAAAAACATTTAAATTTGATTATTGTTAATCTAAAATTTTTTAGTTATTAATAAACAAAGAATGACACCTTAGTAAAAAGAAGTAATAGTAATTACAAATTTTTATCAATAATAAAAGAATTTTAACATTTTATTACGGATTTTATAAAATTTAATCTATTACGTGTGTAAAACAGTTATATACCATTAAAATGTCCTACATTGATTAGTTGTGGTATAAAAAAACTCTTTATAAGCGTTGAGCAATCATCTTCTTTACAAAATATTTTTTAGATATTGGAATTAGGTTTATGTTTCTTAAGATGGCATCAGAGCACCACCCTTTTGCTATTCACCTGTAGTGTGTTCATTTCTGCAAACTTCACATTTCAGTTGTTCAATCCTAGATATAAGGGGGGTGTATTAAAATATCTCACATCAATTAATTGTTATGTAAAAAACCTTTTTATAAGTGTTAAATAATCTTCCTTCTTACAAAGTATCTTTTAAGAATTAAAGTTAGGTTCACATTTCTTAAGATAGATTATTACATATATGTTATTACGTTATTAGAAAACTATTAAAACTATCTTGTTGTTATTAAAAATTCTTAGTTATACACTTTATTTTTTTAATGAGGTAGCAGCTTTCTATTCATTTATAGCGTAAAAATTTTTATACTAATAATAAATCAAATTTAAACTTTTTTTAAACTTTTTTTTAATAACATGATATTACATAAGTGGGTGATAATGTAAAATTGATTAATTTACATTAACAGTGTATTAAATTTAAATCTTTATAAATTATTTAAAATTATGCTAATTATACATTATCTTGTTAACAATAGTAAAACAAAAAGAATTTCATCGCAAGGATTTATTTAAAAATGATAATAAATTGTATTTGAAAGCCGATATAAGCTCATCTATTTTGAGCAGTGATGCAGGAAGTTAGGGTTTTTTTCTTTGGTCTGTGTGCATGAAGTTGAATTCCAATACAGAGTCAAGAAAAAAGCCAGTATTAATACGTTAGTTATTTATTTTCTTTGCATCCATTTTGTTTTTCTTTGTTTATATTATAACAAGGATTTTTTGAGCTTTACTAGTAGTTTATAGAAAATTTATAGGAATTCAAGAGTGGGTTTGGTTTGTAAATATATGTTTATTTTCTGAAAATTGATTTTTATTTTTTTGAAGTCACATTTGATATTTATTTAAATATAATTTTTATTTTTTTATCCATGTACAATAAGGATGAATAGTCTATGATGGGTTATTGTAATATAGGTAATGGTGGTATAGGTATTTATGATCATGGATGGTAGTTTGACACATAATGATGAAGTTGAATGATTGTTATAATAGTCGATGATGGGTGCAAGTGGTGATGACATGAGGGATGAATGTTGGGAGTGGAGATAAATTGTTAATCATGATAGTTATAATATATGGTGTTGATCGAGGAGGTGAGTGGTGGTGGTACCTGGTAGTATGGTGGTTAGTGAATATAGAGAGTATTTACTATATACCATGGGTATAGGCAGTGGAAAGAAAGTGAGTCGTGGAGATAAATAGTGAATGAATGAAATGGTGGAGGTGGATAGTGGTGACGGGTGATCATAATAGTTGATGATTGTAGATAGATGTGATTGGTATTGAATGCCGGTGGTTGGTAGGTAAAGAAGGTGGATAGTGGAGGTAAATGGTGAGTGAAAGTGGAGATGGAGGAGGTAACAGATGTTTGTTGGTGGTGATAGAGATGGAGGTGGTGAGGGTTGTTGGTGGATGGAGGTAGATAATGATAGTGATGATTGTCGTATTTTATTAGTGATAAGTGATGATAATGATTGACGATTGTAGCTAAATGTGACTGGTATTGAATGTTGGTGGTAGATGTATAAGGGAAGTGGATGGTGGAGGTAAATGGTGAGTAAAAATAGAGATGGAGGAGATAATAGTGATTGGAGGTGGAAGTGGAGGTGAAGGTGGTGATGGTTATTGGTGGATGGAGATAGACGATGATAATAATGATTGTTGTACTTGATGATAATAAATTTAAATAATGATTGTTATTGGAGGAGATAATAGTTATTGGAGGTGGAAGTGGAGGTGGAGGTGGAGGTGGTGATGGTTATTGGTGGATGGAGATAGATGATGATAATAATGATTGTTGTACTTGATGATAATAAATTTAAATAATTTCAAGTTTATCACAATATAAAAAGAGAGGAGTATATAACACTTTTTTGTTTGTTATTTTTTGAATTTTAAAAAAATAAAGACTACTAAAAAAAAAAGCCATTCAAACACATTTTTCTTTACAAATTTTCTATTTTCAATTAAAAAAACCAATCAAATAAAACACAGCCTAATATTTTCATTGCTTTCCAACCGATTTGAACTCAAAATGGTTAAAAAAATTGAATAAAGGTAGTCTTAAAAGATATTAAGCCAACGCACATTAGTTTAGTTTCTTGTTCAATGTACAACTCTTCTAAGGAAATCATTTGTAGGACGGCAAAGACAAATTTATATATTTTATATCAGTTGTCTTACATACATCACACTTATACATCATCTCTCACAATTGCTAAAATTTATCATCATTAAAAATTGAACTTTATGTTTTAAGTGCAATGAATATAGGCACAAAAGTCAGATATCTGGATCGTGTCATCATTTCAAGACCAGAAAATTGAAAACCTTGACCTTCAACTGTTGCATCCAAAGATTTTTAAAGCATGAATACAAATTTCATGATAATTGTTTTATCTAATTGATAAATATTATTAGTTACTAATTAATATTAATAATGAAGTAAGTATTTGATGTTATTATGTCTAACTACAAAACTGAATTCAATTATCTCAAAAAACTAATTTTTAAAAGATAATTTATTTTTCAAATTTAAAATTTTCTTCATCTACCAAATTGGATTTATAATTTTCAGTTGAAACCAAAAACATTAATTATACAACTGCTCTGTGGCAAATTTATATTACATCGATTATTATTTTTATATTGACTCATAAATTTTTAATACAATTATGATATAATCATAATTGTATTTTAAATTTCTGATTACATCAAATCATAAATTATAAAATTTAGAAAATGTTTGTTGTTTCCAAACTTCCTAGATTCTTATCTCCTTGTAGCTTCCGGTCTAATAAAAGAAGGAATATGGGGTTAACTAAGTTTCAGAAGATAATTGAAGAATTTCTTTCTTCCATGACCATTTATTTGAGCTATCATCTTGACCAAGTTACTTAGAACTTCCATCTACTTGTCCTTTATTATGGAAAATCTGGGTTTAATGTAAACATGTTGAAAATAATTAAGCTGAAAATTAGCAAATAAATGATGACATTTTTCTTAGATAAAGCTTTTTTTTTTTAATCTAAGACAATTAGCAAAGGGCTTGTTTGGAAGTGTTTTCAAGTGTTTTTATTTTATTATTTTTTAAAAATAATTTTTAAAAGTTATTTTTTTAGAAAAAATAAAAAATTTATTTGGATATAAATTTTGAAAATAAGTGTTTTCTTTATTTTTGAAGATGAAAATAATGTATTTAATATTATTTACAACTTTATCATTAATGAAAACATATATTCTTCTTATTTTTGAAAAAATCTGAAAATAATTCTATACAAAAATAAGGAAAAATACTATTTTGGTGTTTCCTAAAAACTGTTTTTTCAGTTATATTTTTAGAAAATAATTTTTAAAAAGAGGTTGCCAAACAGATTTTTTTTTTTAGAACAAAAAAATAACTTTCCAAATAGCCCCAAAATTTCTTAGAATTTTCCTTAGATTAAGCTGAAAATTAGCAAATAAATGTTGACATTTAAAAGACAATTAGCAAATAGTGTCTAAATATTTTAAATTGTAACAATGTTTTAAAATAAAAAAATAACTAATTTTAAAAAGACTAACGAGTCACATCTCAATTAATCATAATTGGATAAAATGATGTCATAAATAAGAAATTAAAAACACAACAATATATATAATTTAATAACACGTAACTTATCTTGTAAACATAAGTGCATGATCAATAGATAATTATAAATTTAACAAATAAAAACTATCACAAAATTCATAAACCTAGCAAGTGCAACAATTCGAAACCAATGAACCAATTTTAATATATATCTCAAGCCAAAAACAAATATCCAAAAATTATATAAAAAAAGCTAATTTTATGAAATTTATATATTAAATGTAAGTATTACTTTTAAGATTGGAGTAGCGCACCAAGGATGAAGACATTGGGTAAAATGTTGGGAGTTTGGCATCAATGGGACCATGTCTCGTCTTTCAATATGCTCTGACGCTTGGTGAAGTGGTCCATAAGGCATTGCCCCAGTGGTCCAACTTCTACTAAGTGGTGGGTTACACAAGCATCATTAGAAATGCAAAGGGGTTGCCACCTCCCGCACCTCATGGCTCTACAATAACTAACCATTCAAGCTGTTGCCACCTTTTAGAGAAAACTCGCATTTCACTTTCTACTTTCAAAATCATGCTGATCTTTTATACAGATTCAGAACCTTTCGAAAAACATATATAGTGTTAATTGTCGAAGTGTCCTCACGTGTCATTTACTCATCTTCTTTATAGGTTTACGGTAAGGGCAGCAGTTGAGCCCAGCAGTTCAATTGCTTGCTTAATTTGACTCGGATCGATTTGTAAGATATTTATAATGAACTCAAATAAAAAAGGTTAAATCATTTAGTTAAACAAATCAAGTAAATTTTTTCATCCAATTTGTTGAAATTTGAACTGTTAATTAACTTTTGTCGAGTTAAATCAAGGCAAATTTTAAATTTCACAATGCTCGATTAAACAAATTTCAAATCAAAATATTAATATTAATATAAGTTTGAGTAGAGCTCTAGCACCTTTTTATGTTGATTTATATTTGATAATGTTAAAAATTTGATTCGATTCGACTCAATTCAATTTCACTCACCAACCTACAGTTCAATTTCACCCACTGTTTTTCTTCTTTTTATTTTCTTTTTCCGAATAATTTTATCTATTGTTAACGTTTAAAACATTTTTAAAATTTTAACTTTTTTTTTTTTAAAATCCAATTTTGAGAAGAAAATTTCGTCTCAAAATTAAAAAAAAAATTGTTATGCTTTGAGACAATTTTCCATGACAACATAAAAGGAATTATTTTTTTTTTTCAGATTTGAGACAGAAATTCTTGTTTCAGAATATTTGAATTTTTTTCGAGATGGAAAATTCCATTTTAAATATTTTTGTAAACAATCTTTTTTGTTTGAAATAGAAATTTTCATCTCAAATTTTGTAAATTTTTTATATAAAATTTTTATTATAGAGATGGAATTTTCTGTCTCAAAATTATTTTGACAAAAATTTATGCCACTGATTTTTTTTTTTTTTGTTTCAGATACAAATTGGGACAGAATTTTTATATTTTTGAGATAGAATTTTTTACTTCAATTTCATTTTTTTTTTAATGATGTGGATACCAAAAGACGAGAGTGCACATTTATGCTTATATTTAGAAACATTCACTGTTAATGCATGAAAGAATGTGAGCAAAGTGTGTTTCTACGGCCTGCACTTAATACCCCTCCATATTTATGATTTATATTTTGACATTAAAATTATCATAAATTACATTATATTATCTACTTCCTCATGCCACTTGTGAGGATGGCAGACTTATGGTTTAAACTCTGCCTGCTATGCTTCTTTCCACATTATGGCATGGTACATGAACTAATTAAATTCGCTATAGAAGAATGAACTTTTTAACTTATTTGGTGCAGACATTTGTTTTGAGATTTCATTATCATCTCTACTTTACAAAAATCAATGGCAAAATTCACTTAATTGTTACTAAGTCCATATGAAATCCATGATTAAAGGGCTACTTTTGATGCTTTATTTCCTATTTTGGCTTGTCAATAATTCTTATACAACTCGGAGTTTCCTTAATCAACAGCAACTGTCTTCCAAAGTTGCAACTCTTGCAATTTAATTTCATGTGAAATGGGTTTAATTTTAATCATACATTGCTGCTAATGGATCTAAAGTTCCGCTGTGCATACCAAAATTGAAAACGACTTTTTTATTTGATTCCTCAAGTCATCAACGAATTTTCTTAGAGAATTGGTGAAAATGAAATCATTTTCCTTAAGTACAAAAGCTATCAATCACTGTTGGAAATGGGTGCATTGAATGGGTCCAGATACAGGCCCCCTTGAACATCCTCTTGCTATTATTTTTTTTTTTCCTTTTCCAAGTCATCAAAACAAGGATTTTGCTCGACTTTGGAAAGTCCTCCAAAAATAATGGATACTATTGTTTGATGGAGACTTTTACTTTCAATATGAGGCCATCTCTGAATTTAAGTTCAAGACCTTCTGGTCTATGCAGCTTCTGGGAAAGCAGATTAAAGTCTCTCTCACCACAAAATGCAAACAGCTT
>JANHAO010017033.1:0-14134 GCA_026873985.1 Saraca asoca
TTGGAACACTTATAAGGTGTGGTCAT
Organism: Saraca asoca; assembly: GCA_026873985.1. Lineage (NCBI taxonomy): Eukaryota > Viridiplantae > Streptophyta > Magnoliopsida > Fabales > Fabaceae > Saraca > Saraca asoca. The sequence goes on from JANHAO010017033.1 coordinate 27, forward strand.
TTATCAAAGTATAAAAAATTTCATGTAGGGGAAGGGAAGAAAGAGGACAAAGAAAGAGAACATTCTCCAAGACCCAATTGAATGGATATTAAACAAGTTGAAGTAGATTCCCCCATTTTGGGAATAGTGGAAATGATCGCTAGGGTTTTGTCAGGGGAGAAACTTCCAAAAATGCTAGAAAAAGGCACTTGAGAGCAGTTAAAGCAGTAGAAGGAAAGAGAAGAAAATAGCACTATGAACCAATTTGTTTCATGTAGTAGGACTTTAGGGATATTGGTAAGGATCATGAAGATTTGATAGTGATTTTGGCTCTATTACACAATTTTATTGTCAAGCATATACTTGTCAATCAGGGAAGTTTTGCTTATAGTTTATATTTGCATACTATTGATGCTTTAAATATTCCCAGAAGCATGTGTAAGCCTTACACAAGTGTTCTGGTTGGTTCCAGAGGCGGACAAATGCAGGTAGAAGAACCGTAACCCTAAGACTGACATTGGAAACTCTGCCATTAATGAAAAATCTTGGCATCATGTTTCTTGTGGTAGCCTCATCCCAAATAGTGCCTATAATGCCATTTTAGGGTGGCCTTCATTGAATCAAGATAGAGCTATCATCTCCACCCCTCATTTGCTAATGAAATTTCTGCTCGAAGGGGGCACTGGAAGAAGTACAGGTTGATCAATAAGTTGCTCAGAGGTGTTAGATGGCAAGTCTGGCAAAGTCTCATGAAAGTGTTAATGTAGCAAAGTCGATGCCTAGTGAAAAAGGTAAATATCAAATGGTAGATTCCACTTAGTCAGACATTCAACAAGACAATCATGGTCAGCCAAAGTCAGGTTTAGACATGGAAGAAGTAAAAGTTTTTAGGGATAATGATGAGAGAACAATAAAAATTGATGCAGATATGAATAAGGCAAATCTCGATTGGTTGATAGAACTCTTGCAAAGTTACATTGAGGTGTTTGCCATAACACCTGTTGACATATCGGGGATTGACCCAGAAGTGGCTTCTCACAAACTTTTGATCAACCCAAGCATAAAACTTGTTTCGCAAAAGAAAAGAAATCATGGGTCAAAGCGGTAGAAGGTGATAAAGAAAGAGGTGGACAAGTTGTTGAATGCAAGTTTCATTAGGGAAGTCCCAGACATTACATGGTTGGCAAATGTAGTCTTAGTAAAAAAGGCTACTGGAAGATGGCAAATGTGTGTGAACTTTATTGATCTTAACAAAGCTTGCCCCAAGGATTCATACCCACTCCTGAATATTGATCAATTAGTAGATAGCGTTATAGGTTTCGAGATTCTAAGCTTTGGGGACATATTATAGGGTACAATTAATTGAGGATTGATAACACAATATTTGATGCATTTATTTGTCCTCATACTTAGCTTTTTAAGGGCTAAAATAATTTACTTCCAGCTAAGTTAGTGTGTATTTGTGAATTTGTGTCAATTGGCATCATTTGCATAATTTTGCATAATTGAGCAATTTTTGTATTCTGAGAATATCTTGAGCTAAACTTATCCAATTGATGTGACTTTTATCTTGTAGGAAATATAAGAGATATATCTACAACTTTCATGAAGACTAAAAAAGCTGAATCATACAATTGGTTATCCAAAATTGGAGTTGAAGTCAGAATCAGAATGCTGTCTAGCCCTGTCTCAAGCAGCTGACCTCTGTGCATTCAGAAAATAAGAACTTAAGTTATGGAGGTCCAATTGACGTGAAACTAGGCCCAAATGGAAGCTAACACATAAAGTCACAATTCATATGAAGACTTAATGTGCTTAAATGATCAAATTAGATGTCAAAACTAAGTTGCAATTCAGAGGTAGAGAAGCTATGAAATTGGGCCCTGTAGAATTGAAGTTTTAAGGATCCAATTGGCATGATTTTTTAGCCCATTGCAACATCCTTTGGTCCAGCAAAAACCCAGCCAGCTAGAGACACAAAAAAGAGTAGAAAAAGTGAAGAAAGTAGTCTAAAAAATGGGGTAGCACGTAGGAGAGTGGTAGAGTAGCAACCAGCTACACCATCAACGCCTACTCACCTACATGCACTAGCTTATCCTCTCCACCTGGGCAAAAACCATTTAGCTGAGTCTTTTTACTTTAGTTTTTCATTCAGTTTTAGTGTGTTTCTTAGGATAGTTTTTTAGGGTAGAGAGCAAGCTTTTGCTTTCATCTTTTTCTGTATTTTTCATGTCTCCATGGAAGGCTAGTTTCTGTAATCAGTCCAAGGGGCTGCTACTTGAAGATTAATGCTGAGATCTTGATATGTTTTTCTACATTCAATTGTTGGCCCTCACTTCCTTTCCTCTTAGTTTTTACTACAATATTTGAGTTAAATGGATCCATTTAATTTAGATATTAATATAGTTATTGAGATCTTAATAATCACCTTTAGAAGAGGATAGGAAAACTAAGCAATACATTGAGATTTCATGGATTGTTTATGACTGAGTTTTGCATAAGACTTATTAATCATTTTAGGGATCCTTGTTATGATTATGAACAATTAAATGAACATTTAGTGATCTAGGATGCATTGATCTCAAGTTAATTCCCTTGGCTAGTTGCTTGTTATTTGTAGTTTTAGTTTCTATTTGTTAGTGTAGTTTTTTGTTAGTAGTTACTGCCAACCCCCCTTATTTTCCAGCTCCTAATTGATTGATATCATCTAACAAATGATCTTTGGGTTCGACCTGGGTTGCTTATGCTACAAGTTAATTTAGGTAGCTTCAGTTTATAAATTTCTAATTTGATTAGTGTCGACAGCCGACTATCAAGGATGTATCTTGAAGATGAGAGCAAAACGAAGTTCATAATTAACCAAGGAACATTTTTTATAGAGTCATGTCGTTTGACTTGAAAAATACAACCATTGGCAGAGTTTGTGGTTAATTTAGCAAAAATACAAGACCTCGAGTTAATGGCCCAATGTGGACATTGTACGTAGATGGCTCATAGAACGATAAAGGTAGTCGAGTATGGATAATCTTGGAAGGACTTGCAGACTTAGTTTTAGAATACTCATTGAAGTTCGACTTCAATGCAACAAATAATCAGGTAGAATATGAAGTGTTGATAGCAGGACTAAAACTAGCAAGGGCAGTTGGAGCATGATCTCTGAAAGTCTTAAGTGATTCTCAATTAGTGATTGCTCAAGTCATAGGCATCATAAAGTAAAGAAGCCAACATTAGCAAAATATGTAGGCATAGCTAAGACTTTGTTAAAAGAATTTAAGTTCGAGCTAATAAGAATCCCAGTGGAAGAGAATGAGTGTGCAAATGCATTGGCTAAGTTGGCTAGTGCTAAGGCAGTAGTAAATGATAGAATGGTAATTCAAGAAATGTTATAAGCCTTTTGTACAGGTAAAGTGATGTGCATGGAAAATGAGGAGTTATGGTTAACCCTGATCATAAGGTTCTTGGAAGAAGGGTAGCTACTAGAAGATAAAAGAGAGGCCAAAAAGGTTGAATAGAGAGCAATACACTTTTTCGTGGAATTAGTACAATTATATAAGAAGAACTTTTCCCTTCCATAGCTGTGGTGCCTTCAACCAAGTGAAGCCAACTATGTTTTGAGGGAAATTCATGAAGGCATTTATGGATCTCATATGACAAGAGAAGTGATTATGCTAAAGGCCATTCGGTTAGGATATTTCTATAATTATAAGTTTCGTTGTAAAAATTTTGCTAATGGCACTTTTCAAGTATGGTCTCCCAACCATAATTATATTAAATAATGGGAAGCAATTCACTAGTGATGACTTCCAAGATTTTTGCCTAAGGTATATTCCTTTTTGCACATCTTATGTGAAAGTATAGATCTTATATGCTTTGAAATGGAGGTTAGGAGTTAGACAAAGATTCACTTCTATCGAGCACTCCCAGTCGAATAGGCAAGCTAAGCTATCGAACAGAATCATTTTGGAAGGTCTGCATAAGAGACTAGATGAAACAAAAGGGAGATGGGCTGAAGAATTCCTAAGCATTCTATGGTTATACAGAACCATTGTATACTTAGCCACTAGTGAAACCCCTTTCATGCTCACCTATGGAAGCAAAGTTATGCTTCCAATTGAGTTAAGACAATGTTTTGAAAGGAGCAATATAAGCAACAAAAAAATGAAAAAAGAAGAAGGGAATAACTAGATATGATAGTTGAGACAAGAAAAGTGGCTCAATTGGGGAGTAAATGCTATAAAGCAAAGATTACTAAAGTTGCAAATAAAGAATAAAGAGCAAAACCTTAATAAATGGAAACTTAGTCCAGCAAAGGGTAGATGGGCTAAAAAAGTGCAAAATGAAGGGAAGCTAACTGCCATATAGAAAGGACCATTCAGAGTGCAAGAAAACCTCTTTAATGGTGCTTCCCATTTAGAAACCATACAAGGGAAACCTTTCCCCCGAGTGTGAAATGTCACACACTTGAAACAGTATCATGCACAAGTCTAACCGCCTAGAGTGGTAATTAATGTATCCAACACAACAGAATGAAATAGAAAAATTACATCCCATATGTCTCGACAATCTGAGTAGATCTTTCGATCCAGGCAAATCCCTCGGTACATGTAAAAATCTGAGCATATCCTTTAGTCCAGGTAGATCCCCTAGTACACTCAAAAATTTGAACAGATCTCTTGATCTAGGAAAATCCCCTAATACACCCAAAAATCTAAGCAAATCCTTCAATACATGTGAAAATCTAAGTAGATCCCTTGGTCTAGGTAGATCCCTTAGTGTATACAAAGCTTGAACAAACCCTTCGGCATTAACAACTGTTAAACAACCATAACCTTTAAATTAAGGTTAATTAGGCCCCTTGGCACAAAAAATCAAGAAACAAACAAAATTAGCATGTTGAGGGCTTAACCGAATGACCATTACAACAAGAATCCTAGGTCAAAAACTCAAGATAAAAGGCCAGTTAGAGGTGCATGAAAGTAATAGCAAAATACTAAAGAAAAACTAACGGTCATATGACTATTCAGCCTATTTATTTATAAAAGGATAGTAGCAAAATACAATAGAAGGAAAACTAAATTTAAAGGAAGTTGTAATCCTTTCTCAGTTTCCTAAGGATCTTCACCTTAGGAAAACAATGTAAAGCCCATCAAAGGGTCAAGCAAAAATTACTGTTGGAGGCTCACTTAGGTAAAGAACTTAGCAGTACTAAACTAATAGTCATTCAATAAAATAAAAAGAAGGCAGGCACAAATGTGTACAAATGTATAAGATGAAGACTCCAAGCAAAAGTTAACTTCATTAATATGGTTGATTGACCTATCCTATACAAAAAAAAAAGGCCGAGTTAAATCCATTCCTTGGGCAATTTTTGCAACACTTTCTCTAGTGTTCTATCCAAATCAAGCTTGGATAGATTCAGAGTAATGTCTGGATTAAAATGCTAGATCTAGTCAACAACATTAGAAAACTAGTTATGGCATGGGGAAACTAAGGTCCTTAGCCTCCTGTATGGCAGTCTCAAGTTCTTACTCAAAGGTTGCTTCACGATTTGCTCGACTTTTTCGTTTAGCTTCCAGCTCCATTGCCAAGTCTTTGCTCTTTTATGATAAGACAACCTATTTAGTCACCAAGGTCTAGCTTCATTGGGATAGGACATCTCGCTTCTTCACCAACTTAGTTATGCAGTTGGTCAGATCAGCAATACTTTTGTCCTAATTGGCCATCTCTTGAGACTTGGTCTTAAAATTCTTCCTTAGTTCCTCTATAGTATAGTAGTTAGCCTTTCCCAAATCTCTTTCATTCTATGCAAGAAAAGGAACTGTGGCTAGGACCTTAGTAAGTAAATGAGTCATCTAAATTGTAGAAGCCTTCAGAAAGCGTAGAGGGTCATGATCAAACAAAATCTTTTGCACAATCCTAATCGACCAGGAAAACTAACTAGTTATGTAAAAATGCATCATAGTTAGCATCCTTGTACTACAGGTTATCTATGGTATTAAAAGTTAGGCCACTTCCTTCAAGACTTCGATCTGTAGTAGTTCTCTCTAATTGCTTATCTTGTTTTTTTTCATAAGAGGGGCAGAAATGTTAGATAGGCTTGATTCTTTGCCTTTACTTTTACTTAATTCTTTGGAGGAAGTTTTATGATTCCTCATAGCTAGTGCATTGCCATGACTAAAGGCAACAACAAGTCAATCAAAAGGAGAAGAGTTGCTACCAATCTCTGTTATGGACGTCGGCTCAATTTGGGCAGTTGGTGACACAATGGGTTTCTCCTTGGTTAGGGTCTGAGTGCAAATTTCAGCTATGCATCTCAAATCCATCTTTGAATGATGTATTTCTATTGTTGAATCATCTAACCAGCAATCTGAAAAAAAAAATAAGAAGTCAATAAATCAAAATGAACAAATAGCAACAATATAATAACAAATCACATATGAAGAACAACTTTGGCATCAAATGGTCCTAGTGCCAAAAGACAAATCACAAGATCCTGCTTGATGATCAAAAAATCTTCAAAGGCATAACCCAGCGATGGTTTTGAGGATTTGATCCACTTGGCAAGATAGAGTGGCTCCCTATCTTAGAGGAAAAAAGGATGAAATCCTTTAACAACCTTAACCTTGAAAAAGGAATGCTTCTAAGTCTAGATGTTGTTAAGCATGTTTTCTAAGATTACTCGATTAGGGCATTGAAGGAAGTGCACCTAACCTCTAGTCTTTTGCCATGAATAGGAGAAAAAAAAAAAGAAAAAGGACCTAGTGGTCGATTTAAAATGAATGCAAACACTCAATTCTTCAAAACATGTAAGGAAGGCCCACACATTCCAAGTTAACTGAGAAGGACAGGCATCCACTGTATGAAAGACACTTTGTTGAAAAATAGTAAGAGGGGACAAACATGTAGATGGTCGACCACGTTTCCATGAAACATTAGGAAGGAAAGAGTGTTATAAATACACACCCGTTTGTTTTTCCTGACAGGCTCAAAGACAATCCTCTTAATGGATTTCTAATGAATGTGAATTTTTTCTAAGTTTAGGATTACATTCGAGTCACGCCATTCAACAAAGGCAATTGTTCGTTTCACATCTAGATGAATGTTTTGTAAGTTATTTAGAGTAGAGTCAATGAAGTGTACCCACTCGTTCCCATGCTCATCCCAGGATCGATTGGCCATTACTGATTGGAGAGGAAGTGCAAAATGGTAGATGAGACTTTCAAGCAAATACTCCCTAAGGTCAGAGGAGGAGTCAGAGTTTGAGGATGACTAGTTGATTAGGTTTCCTAGTCTACCGAATATGAAGGGGAAGAGCACAAGTAATGATTAAGATCACCTTCAAATAGAACAAGTATGGTTAGAACAAGCAAACCAGAGAAGGATTATCAAATAAGAATGGTTAAAGGAAGATAGGAGGTCACAAAGTCAATAAAAATAAAGGAATAGGCACCAGACTCTCTGGTGCGGTGTATAAGAGAGACAAAAAGACTTAGAAGGTAACAACTAGTAAAAGCCGCCATGGCCGAAGCATTGCATAGAAAAAAAAAAAGAAAACAAGATGGAAAATAAAATAAACACCACTGAAGAAAGGATAAGAAGTTACCTACAAGAAGCTGCAACAGTGGGACCAAAGTCTGGGAAATTTTTCACCAGAGAAAAGGGTTGGGAGCCATAGTAGCAGGATTAGGGTAGAAGTGACTTCAGGAGAGTTAAAAAGGTTTTTATAGATGACATAATGCAAATCCAATTAGAGGGAGTGATTAGGTGAAAGGCTCAGATGGTGATCTGTGGCATTGAGATGACCTTTCCAAGTCTTGAGGTTTCTCGAGATGCTAAAGCTATCATTTCTAATAGCACAAATTACAACTAGTTTGGGGGATGGAAACGTTGTTAAGTAGGTTAGTCATGCCAACCGTCGAGAGAGAGTTAAACGAGACAACCTAAAATAGCCAGGGTCTTCGGTCGTTCGACCAATGGTCAATCAGTTGAAGCTAAGTGAAAATTCAGCATTGGGCACAAGTTGCCTCTTGTCAATCAATTACTCCCCCGGTCGAATGACCTATGACACGTTAGGTAAGAGCTTCATAAACTAACCATCTCAACAAATAGATGATAAAAAAACTTGGTCAGACCAACATAAATAATGTGACAGCACCAACTACCTAGCAAGATTTTCGCAAGCATCTTCAATGCACTAAAGACACGTAGTCACACGCCATTCACCTAAAAGCACACCACTTGGTGCACTCGACTCCTATATATACCTCCAAGTACTCATTCTTTTAATCATCTTACTTACACTAGTTGAAACTCTGTTTAGATACTAACTTAAGAATCGAAGCATGCTTAACAAGTCACCTCTATTATGTATAACTAACCTTCTTGTGCTTTTAGATCCCCACTCTATCTGGCCTTCTCCTACCGCTCGACCTCAACATCTGAAGGAATTTCATATTCCAACCAATTGTATGTAACTAGTTCAACCAATTATCTCTTATAATGTATTTCATTGGAAGTTTGAGAATATTTGAAAGAGGTTGCTTGCAATTTGCAGCAAAGTTTTTCTTCTTCGAAATCATGATACACGTGTCTAGAATCAAGTGTAACAAATTATGTTGTGTAAAATAAAAATAAAAATGGGATTTGTACCATTAAAACCTCCTTACAAATATTACACATTCATTTTTATTCTTATAAATTGTGAAATCTATTATTTTATAAAATCTATAATTTTATATATTTTATGTTTTATTAAAGAATATAGACGATATACTTTTAAATTAAAAATTTATCAACTATATCTCAATTAAGAAACTTACGAACGTTATCCATTTTACGTTTGTTTTCACTTCTAATTTATTTTGTGAAAAGAGATCTTTTATTTGTTTATATTTATCCTTATAAAAAAATTAAAGAGAAAAATGTAAATTATCTCTTTGGATTTTATCCCACCAATTTTGAAAACTTAGAAATTAAATTCTTAAACTATATAAAACTTGGGATTAATATCCATTCCCTACTTAATTAACTAGTTTATTAAATTATGTAATTTTTTCACAAACTTTTTAAATAAGAACTACAATATTAAACAAAAAAATATATTTTTACTTTATCAATTAATTTACTATTCATTATTATCTACCACCACTACTGCTCCTGCCACCACTATCAATATGACAATCAATGTTGCCATTGCCACCAGTGCAATGAGGGCTACCACTATAACCACTACCAAAGTAGCAACGACAATGGCAACCATTGTTTTTGCCAATAGTGCGATGACAACTGTCATTACTAATCGCATTACCATTATTAGTAATTACTTCCATCATTAGCATTAGCATCACGCAATCTACCAAACATCACTACCATCATCTCCTCTCCACCTTAACCATGACCACTTTCTTTCTATCACAACCACCATCCGCCATTATCATTTACCGTCAATGCCTTGTCCTCCATTACCGTCATTATCATATAGAGATAATTTGATTTTAATTAAACTTTTAATATTATATATTATCTTCTATTATAAAATAAGAAATATATAACATACAATTATAAATGTTATACAATGATGCATCAAATTGTTTATCTTAAAAGCTTATATTATATATATCCTATATTATACTATTTCATGACCCTTATACTATCAACACTTATCCTGTATGGTGTATCAAACGAGATCTCAATGTTATATGTGGGATTGTATAGTGAAAAACAACATTTACTATTCTAAAGTAGAAGTTGTTTTCTCCTACGTGGGGAATTATAGTTTACTTACATGTGATTTGATCTTAGTTTATATTGCTCACATATGTTTAAAAAATGACACTTTGTTTGTTTATAATTAGTTTTGTTAGCACATAATGTTAGAATTTTCCTTTGGACATACATAGTTTAAAGTTTTTTTTTTAAAATTAAAACCTGAGTTACATGAATGTCAAATTAATATTATGAACTAGCCCATATTAGGTGATAATATTGTCAGACTTAAACTGACACTTAGACCAAAAGTGATTTATTGTCATGTAAACCTTGTCACTGAACTTTATAGTGATGGGTTAGTTTAGCCATTAAGATTTAATATATATATATATATATATATAAAAGGTCAGTCCTTACTCCCACCCAAAGTTATTTCTATAATTTCCTCATGAGGATTTGCATACGTTTTCTCTCAAAGACTGTCAAGGTTTGAAAGGAGTGCATTTATCAAGTTCATACATATTGAAATTAATGGATTCACAACCTTTTCAAAATAAGTAATCTTGATTTTATAATTATTATTGAATTTACATATTATTTATGTTATGTAACATGATTTATCTAATCTGATACTTGATTCTGTTGGTTTCAAATAACAGATGATTTTTAGATCTTTAGTTTGGATTCTTATTAAAAATTAGCAGAAGTCTTTAAATCTTTTTGGAGATTTTATATTAAAGTATATTTATAGATAAGCAAACAATTTAATTGTAGTCACTAATTTAGATATTGTGTAGGATGCAAAAATATGTAATCAATTAAACTAGAATATAAGTATAGCAAGAAATTAAATGTAGTAAACAATAAAGAACACCAGATTTTTAAAGTGATTCCACTTCAGTTGAAATCACAATTGAAGTGTACATCCACTAGACCTAATTCTCAACTAGATGGTTAATTTTATTAATAATTACAAAATTTATCTGGGCTCTTGCAAACCAATTTACACACAAGACTTAACTAGGTTCTTACAAACCAGTTTACACATAAGACTTAACCAAGCTCTTGCCAACCAATTACACACAAGACTTAATTAGGCTCTTGCTAACTTAGATATAAAAATTCTTAATTTTCTACTAACTATGATCAACCTTACAATTATAGAAGATCCTACAAGAATTCTTTACACCTTCAACTAATTATGATCAACCTTACCATTAAAGAAGATGCAAAGGGAAGTTCAACCTCTCCCTTTGTATCTTAGATTTCTATCAATCCAGAAATCTAAAAACAAAAACAGAGTTATGAAAGAAATACAATACTGTAAATTGAGATGAAAATCTCAATTATCTAAGCTGTGTTCTTTACCAATTGGTTCAAGAAGCTTTGATTGATGAAATAAGATCAGGTAGAAGTAAATCTGTTTAAGCTCTGTTTTCTCTTAATTTTTCGTGCTTGCTGATATGAAAATTTTTTATGTTTTAAATGAGGCTTAGGTTTATTTATAGTGTGATAGTCAACATTTGAAAAATAACTAACTTTCATACTATGAATCGATTCATAGTGGTTACTAACTTATGAATCTGAATCTATTCATTTATGAATATCATCAAAAATTTCATAACAGAATCGATGTGTGAATTGATTCACACTCTCATGTAAAAAGTTATGAATCAATTATTGTTGTGGTAATTTTTAAAATTATGTAAATGGGCTGGTAAAAGTCCAATGGACAAGTCCAATTGGTAAAGGTTCAATCCATTTAGGATTGAGCTCACTGGAGCAAGTTATTAGGTTGCCTAAGGTGAATTCAAATTGCTGGATAGCAAAGGTCACAGTGACCTTACGTGTAGCTTCAGGTCGTTGAAGATGAGATCTAATCCGTAGATTGAAGCACACTTTCTCAACCATCATCCAGAAGCTCACGTGGTTAAACCCAAGAAGGGATCAACTTGCAGTACTGAAAATTAATTAATTGCCTATTTTTATGGAAATTTGTGAATCAAAATCGATACAAGATTCTTTTCCTTTTTTGAATTACATTAAAATTGAACATCCCAATTACTATAAATAGGGGTTGAAATCATTGTACAGGGTAGAGGAGGAGACAATGAACAGATACTGTAACTCAACAAAAAGACTGAGAAATAAATAACGGTGGATGTAGGCATTGCACTCAGCTGAATCACGTTAAAAACTCTTGGTGTTTCCCTATTCTCTCTCTCTTTCAGTTTGGGATTTCTGGACTTTTTGGTTGACCAAATTCACGCGTCAACAATTACCTAATCGATTCAAAGATTTTTCTAACTTTTGTTGAAAAATATTTTTCAAAACAATTATTCATGAATCGATTACCTAATTGATTCACAGGATTTTCTGTATAAATTAATATGTGAATCGAATCGATTTAAACATTGAAAAATAATTTTTATAAAACTTTTACCTATGAGGGTATCTTTGAAAACTTTGTTTGAAAACTTTTTATTTTAAGCTCATTTCAATTGATTTATTTTTACTTTAAATTAACTAGTTTAATAAATTTGCTTGGATCAAAAAGGATGAGAACACACTTACAAAAGATTATATTAAAATAAAAGAATTATTAAATCTAATGTGAATCTCTTGAATCGCATACCTTAATCCTGCAATCTATTAGCAATCGTTAAGCACTATACATAATATGATATAGATCAAAATTATTTTTCAATATCAAAACTGAAGAATATATCATAGCAAAGCTAATATTCCCATATAAATATAGCAAGGGTAATAGGTTTGATTTATAATTCAACTTTTTGTAGATAACTCACATAAATTAAAATTTTATCAAATTTTTAACAAAATGAACAGTCGTAAAGGATATGATCCATTTCTTCTTCCTATGACTCACGATTTACCTTCCTTTTGATAAACTATGACCCATTTCTTCTTCCTATGACTCCCTTTTTACCTTCTTTTTGATAAACTATAATGGATTACGTGAGAATAAAAGCCTTGGCCACTAGAATTAAGCCTTTGTTTTATCGCTAGGGTGCTTATTTCTACATTTAATTAACGACCATTCACCCATTAAACTTTGGCGATGTGGATATCTGACTAACAGTATGAACATAATATTAGATATTGTTTTAGTTGATAATTTGTATCTACTGAAAAAATAAATATAGATTTTTTATTTCCCCAAGTGCGACGATTTGTTCTTTATTATTATTATTATTGGATTAAACAGGCTGGTTTTCATTTGCCAAGTGGCATTTTGGGCATCTAGAAGCCTATATTCTTAAGTTCTTGTTATTAATGATATGTTTTCCCCTTTTGAAAAAAAAAAAAATAGAATCCATCATAATAGAAAGTTGGATATAATTAAAATATGAAATATATAATATATTTCGCACATTAATGCTCTATTTACAACTACGGTAAAATTAAACTACTAAATAAATATCTTCCTAGATAACTTCTATTCCACAAAAGTATTAAAATGAGTCGGGACCAATAAATTGGTTTGGGACTAGATAATTTTGCAAACCTGAGACTAAGACTAGTATAAAAAACGGAACAGTGGCCTGATTTAATAAGGAGTTAATTGAAAATTAAGCAACTTTACAAGAGTTTAAAATTGAATTCATCTGGTTAATAGATTAATCAATTAGTAAGGAATTAGTCCATTAATATGATAATATATAATAAATAAATATAATTAATTTATGTGTGTGTATATATTAAAATAATATTAAATAAATTTTAATTTTTAATGAGTTTATATATTTAATATTGTCAACATATATTACACAAATGTATTAAAATAAATACTTACACTTGATTTTAATAAAATTAAAATTAAAAGAAAATTCAATAAATAAAATTATGTGAGAAAATTATTATTATAAACTTAAAAATTAGTATAGTAACAATTACATAAAGTAACTGCTATAAATAAATAAATAATCTATTAAATAAAATAATTAATCATTTACATTACAACATAACAAATTAAAAATTAAGAAATGCTCTAGCAAAATGGAAAATGTAAAGGTTGACTAAAAGGGAATGAAAAAAAAAACTCAAACAATAATATAAATGAACAATTAAACATTGAACAATAATAGTACAACTTATACAAAGGAAAAAAATGGTTAAAGTAAGATATTTTTAATAAAAATGCAAATAATGATATAAATTTGTAGGTAATAATAATAAAAATTATAACTATATTTAATAATAATAATTGAATTCAATTAATTTATAATGTCAAATTAATATTTAAAATATAATGAATTGTTTAACCAGCCTAGTAAATATTTACTTAAGATTGGAATTGGTATTATAACAACTCATGTAAAAAATTAATCTAGTCGATGTATTAATCAATATGCATGAAATTTAGAATACTGAAATAAGATGATTATAGATCTGACCTG
>JANHAO010017034.1:0-14134 GCA_026873985.1 Saraca asoca
TGCATTGAATTATGTATTATTGAGGGTTTGATTACTTCGGAGTGGGTAATATACACATTCATTTGTTATACATCAGAACAGAGAAATATGTTTACTTAGAATTATACCCTTGATGCTCTGTTTGAGTTTCAGTTGGTAACATGCTATGCCATCCGTGAAATTGGGTTTCAGATTTATTGAGGTTCACTATTCAAAGATCGATATTAAATACATTTTTAGAAACAATTAAGATGGAAAGTAAATACCAAGTAAAGAGATGGATGGAATATAGGCAATAGCCTTTGCAATCAACAAAATAAATTACAGTTCCTTTCGATTCCAGAAAATAAGTGGAACTACCGCATGGAAGCCATTAGGAGTTACTAACATAATCATTCAAATACTGCATGGAAAAGAATAGACTAATTAAATGTACAAAGAATCATATACTCTATAATTATATACCATCTTCTCGTTTAATTCTCCATCTGATGAATATTATCTTTCAATTCTTGCCTTGACTGGTATTCAAAAACTTGCCATCTCATCTTCAGGTATGACAGCGAAAAGAGAATACTTGACTTTAAGTGATATTTTAGCCTTCTCCACAACAAGTCTTGCTCCAGAAACAACCCAGTAGCCAGGTGAGTCCTGAGGTCCTCTTGTCATCTCTGTTGTGTCAACAAACCTCAAAAGTTTGGGCATCTGCGTGGGCATGGGAGGCCCCCTGGGGTATACAGCAGAGTTAATGTTCACATCAGATGGCTTTGGAGGTGGTTTTTGAGCAGTAGAGAATCGAGTGCTGATAAATGTTGATATCATTCCAGATTTCTGTGTCAAGCTAGCAGAACCATCCCACACTGGTTCTTTTACATTGACCACGCCAACAACTTTAGAGAAATGAAGTCTAAGGAACAATACTTTCTTTAAACCAGTCTCTCCAACCTCAAAGTGTGCTCCGGTCACGACAGAGTTATCTTCATCAGATTCAACAGGAGCTGTGCATACATGAGAGAAGCACTTCCACTGGACCTTCTCATAATACTTGCGTTCTGAGGAGGTGTCAGATATATTCTCATTCATCTCGTCCTCAAGTTTGAAGGTTTTGGGCAGCGAGGAAAGGTGTTGCAAGTGGATTGCCAAGCAGTTGCTTCTTTTTCCTTCCAAATATAATCGAAGGCCTGTCACAGGCTTCTTTCCCACATCAACCTGTTAATTTTTAAGTCACCACCTTTTAACACTGAACAAAAATTTAAGATAGTGCAGACATCGACTACTTCTCGGTGACTAACATGGGGGTACATGGGAGACTCTTTATTAGTGCAACTATTGGCTAACAAAGACTTCCCGAAATTTTCACATTCAGATACACAATGTGGTATCCATATCATGAAAGCCTAAACTTTAGCAACAAACATCATAGTTATTGATATGAACTCAATTGAATAGAGAAAATAAAAAGAAGTAATTTTTACATAAAAGTAAGAGTAATACCGGTGTTGTATTTACATAAAGCTTAGGACCCAAGAAGTTAAATTTCAAAGATGCAGTATTTTGAGGCTTCCTTTCGGGACCAAGTGCAAGCTCACCAAATACAGGTGCCCATTGCCTTGGAAGCTGAAACTCCAAAAACTGATGTAGTTCTTCAACTGGTGGTTTATCTGCAGTTGGAAGTCACAATGGATTATGTTTGTGATGTATTAATAATTATTATTGCTCATCATCAGTGTGCCAGTGATATCAGAATCCACAACCACTTCACCAATGTAAGAAGAACATATAATCATAAGATGTGAATCCGAAAGAGAACCTGACATCACCTGACCATCATTTTAATAAGTTGCTGTGACTGCTTTATAATATCACTAAACAAAGAGATCATGCATGGACTTGCAGATAAAGAACTATGCTTTAAGCCAAATTAAATAAGTATATATAGCACTATGCTTACACCGGAGATAGAGATTTATGGCATGTGTCAAATATCCACTCCCATTAATTCCACTAAGTAAAGATGTAATTGGTATGAATGACATTGATATCACACCAGGTTCAGCCTGAACAGTTTGGCACCAATCATTGTGGCTCAGTTGCTTTTTTGTATTTCCACCTTTCCTTTTGCACATGAACTTTATATCCTGCACCTAAAATGCGGAAGGAAAAAAAAAAAAAAAACTAACAATAAGCTACTGCAAATAACATTAGCCTGATAACATCCTTTTTGTGGATAGATCAATTCAATTATGCAATGAGGCAAAACGAATAACCACAGCCAACATTTCAGCTGCTTAAATGCAGATCTTGATACTGACTTGAAAGTTACATGTCAATCAGAGAAATTTAAGGTGTGTTTATCATTTAAGAAAAGAGTGAAATAGTTAGGATTAATTATAGAGTTCCAATTGAGAAATATAGTAGTTTTATGATGTTACTTACTTGTGCAGTATAATTTTTTTTTTAAATAGGCACTAATGACAAGCCTATCAGCCATCAACACATCACACAAAATATGAAGTATAAGCATTACAGAAAAATTTGTTAAAAGGAATTGTGCAGGAAAACACAATTTTAAAAGAAGATAAGCTTACCTCCATATGGGAGTAGGAACTAGATGAAAAATCCCTGAAACTTGGCCCAATCTGAAAAAACCAAAAAGGAGAAATAGACAAGTTAAACTGGATATATATATATATATATATATATGATAAAAAAAATGCATTCATATTGCCAAGTTAAATACCTTCACGAATTGTAACAAAAAGAAAGGGTGAATTACAACATATAATAGCTATATCTATATGCATATCAAGCTTATACACTCATCTCCAAACCTTTTTACTTTTAAAGAGTTATTTTTAAGATAAAAAGATCTGTTGACAATTTACAATTCCACCAATGAAGGATTTAGATACATTTTTTTTTCTTATTAAAGACCGAGGACTGTCTAGTTCTCTGTTAATTCACATGTCTTGCAATCTAAAACTTAATTGACCTCAGATTTGTTGATAAAATCATATTCAGCTGGTGGAAATTGTGAATATTTAAACAATGAGAACAGAAATTAATCTGGACTGGAGTGTTTTGAACCTTTTCCTTGTCATCATTTGTGTGATGAGATCCAGCTTCATCTATAAAGGATTTGTCTGCCATATCTTTCAATCTTTCCTGCACATTAGCGGGTTGGAGAGGAGATGAATACTGCTGCTTTGCGTAGATTATATCAGTTCCTCCTATTTTGACCCCAATTGTAACATGAGTACCATAATTCTCGATGAACCTGATGATATTCCAGGAGAAATGCAATGGAACCAAACACATTCCATAAGTACAAGGAGGAATTAAACCTAATTTGAAAAAGCTTTTCAAACTATATCAGGTTAACTTGCTGAGTCCAGGAATTACCTTGCTAGTGCTCCCGGATCCCATGAGAATGGGACAGCTTGTTTGACATAATCACGAAGAACTAGCTGGGTTTTCTCCAAAGCAATGTTGTATAATGTAATGGAGACTCCGTCAAAAGCAAGTGATTTTGTGTTTGCAGCATCTTTCTGCCAACCTTGTGTAAATTCAAACGCAGCGTTGAAATGGCCAGTGGGAATTTTACCAGAAAGTGCTAGCTCCTGGTTGAATTGCTCTGACATCTAGACGCACAATACGGCATGCTTTGTCAGAAAAACAATACCCTTTAATAATAGAAATTCGAAATCTACAAAATAACCTAAATTTAGATACGTTATGGCATCTCTAAATAAAGGTCCATAGGAAAGAAGAGCTTCTTATCTTCATTTGCACAATGCACTTCAGCTAAAACATTATTATCAGCGAAAATTAAAGTAAGGACTTTGCTAGAAAAATCAACCAGTTGTAAGCTAAATTTGAAGTTTGAATTGAACTTAAAATTCAAAGGCTTAAATGTTACCTGCTGAAAAGAGAGGACATCAGAGCATAATCGCATGCGCTCCCCTTTATCACATTTTATGGATTTGGGAACATTTGGGATTGAAATACCGCCAGGGAACTGAATATCTCGAACTCGATCATCATCAACAGCTATCAATCTGGAGTCAGAAGAGTGTCTCTTACATAATTTTAGTCTGAGATCATTGGCAAGATCGTATCCTAACCCAATTGAACTTATGGCATCCTCGGCTGCTTTCTTCGATGACATTCTCCTTTTCAAGCAGTCATCACCCTCCTAACGTCACCTAATGAGACTGTGACCAGAGCTGAAAAAAAACCTACCTGACTTTCTCACAAAGTTTCCAGGAAAATTAATGGAATTACACGAACGGTGAACAGAAACTTAGGACTTGAAGTGGGAAAGGGTGCATACTGTATAGCTAAGTGTTTGTATTAAATTACATAACGTTTTCCGTGTGTAACAAGATGAAGACTGGTCAAAGTTGGAAGCCTTTCAACAAAGATATTTTTTTATTGAAGAAATTCTTTCAAGGGTAAGTAGATTGCTTCCGACAAAAGTCAAAGTTTGATGGCCGCTATTTATGTCATCTTAAATTGGTAAAATCCAGCCGATACAGCTTTATTTTCCACCGACCGGAAAACATGCGATTATGAACATGTCTCAGGAAATCCAATCCAACAAAAGTCAACGGACACGGTGCACGAAACGAGAGAATAGACTTCAGTGGTCCATAATTAATACTAAAGATAAAAAGGACCAACCTGTGGTTCTTAATTTCTTCAATGATCAATGAACTGGAAAAGTACAGTATTTACATGTTCTTAGAATGTTTCAGATCTCTGCATCATTAGTTAGTGTTATAGTCTTTTCAGATAAGAGAAAGTAATTCTGCATTGCAGCACAGCAATTGTAACCTTGATGCGATACTTCTCAGCGAGTCTGGAATTAAAGATGACGAAGAGATGGCTCCTTTCCAATGATCACGAAGACCTACCTGGATTTTCTCGAATGCAAGGTTGTACCTTGTAATAAAAGACCATTAGAATTCAAAAGTTGCTGCTGCTGAAAGTTCAAATAAAGCATTGAAGCAGACGTCAGATTCTTATACATGTAAGTTAATATTTTCTTTCCACCAACGGAGAACAGTAATTATCCGATACAGTGAATGTTAATTTTACGAACCACAATTATATAGTCTGAAAACCTGACCCAATCAAGTCAACGGTGCTGGTCAATAGTGCTGACCTTAAAAAGGACTCTCCTTCTTACTTTTCTCGGCTACTTCCTCTTCAACTGAGTTAAAACGCCAGAGATAACCACACGCGTTTACTTTTGCTCCTTATTTTGGTTGCAGATCCTATGAAATTTCCTTGAATATTCCTGTCCGCAACAATGAGTCTTGCTTTGTCTCATTGAAATGGTTTCTCTCCAATTTTTTCTTCTAACTCTGTAGCGTGGTAGAGCTTCAACTCCAGTAATGGCATATGAAGATTCACGTTTACAAGCTGCCCAGCAAGCGATTGATTCAATAGGTTTGGGATTTGATATAACCCAGGACATATGTTTTAGCAACTGTAAGAGAGGTCCGCGGTTAATCGTTGTCGATGAAAATCAGTGCCGTGATCTCAATATTCCAGGCGGAATTTCAATCCCCACTGTCCCCAATTCCATAAAATGTGTCAAAGGCGAATCCGTCAGAATCCATTCCGATATTTTCTCTTTGCAACAGGTACGCCACAGTGATTGCGGTAAACCTACAAACCGTTACAAAACGTTATTTGAATTTCGAAAACTTGGTGTTTTTTTTTTTCCCAGATGCTGGAGCACTTCAACCAGGAAATGTGCTTGGAAGGGAAAACTGCATCTGGGCATTTCTGTGCTTCATTCGGGTTATCTAATCGCCCTATGGAAGATTTTAATAACATTAAATCACTTGCTTATGATGGGTGGTTCATCAAACGCTATACTGTTGAATTAGAAAGGTATTACGGAGAACTCCATGATCATGTCAAAGAAGCAGTTCCAACTTCATGGGACCCTGAGGCTTTGGCTAGGTGAGACCCTGAGACTACACATTTTGACAACTTCACAACCACTAGATAAGTTTGATATTTTGGGATAACTATAGCTAGTTCTTTTTGTAATCGTGTGTATTAAGATGGGGAGATTGAAAAGATATCATGAAATTATACTGAATAATAAGTCATACATATATAATTATATTGAAAATATCTACATGAAATACATTTCTAATAGGTTTATAATTTATTAACCTATGTAGACTTATCATTTATTCTATATAGGTTTATCACTTTAATTAATTTATTCACTAATACTCTCCCTTAAGCTAAACCTTCTAAAGCTTAAGCTTGGTACATTAATGTTGAACTTTCAAAAATAAAATATAATAAAAATAATTATAAAAAAAACTTTACAAACTTCAAAATGTACGAATAATTTGCAAGAAACACAACATGCGAACAACTCTTCTTGAACCAGACATTCACAAATCCAGAAACAATGTCAAAGCCTTAGTAGATACAACTCTTTAGAAGTCTTTAGTCAATTATCTTTAATTGCTCTCTTAACCTTTTTCTAGTTATTTTCTGTAGCACAAGACACAAATGACACAGCTTTCAGAAGCCTTCTGCTAGCTTCCCTTGAGTTGCTCCCTAAACTTTCTAGTTGATCTTCAAAATCACCAAAACCTATAGTTGGAATTACACTAAAACCAATATTTCTACAAATCACGTTGCTCTCAAGTTGTATTCATTGAAGTTAATTCTAAGATATTAAAATAAATTACGCAATCAAATTAGTGGTCCAAACTACTTAATATTGAGGATAACCTCACCAAATTAGACTTGTGAAAACACAAATTATGACAAATAGTGCACTAAAATTTGTCAAACAGTGTTCCAAATCACATAAAACACCAAAAATTACAAGTTGCCAAAGAATGTTTCAAATTACATGAAGATACAAAAATTCGCTAAATAGTCCTCCAAATTATATAAAGGCACCAAAATTCACCAAATAATGTTTCAAATCACAAAAATTCGTCAAACAATGTTTCAAATCACATGAAAATACCAAAATTTGTTAAATAGTGTTCCAAATCACATGAAACACTAAAACTAAACAAATAGTTTTTCTTCCTTTCTTTCACCAAAACTGAATTAACAAAAATAATAAAAAAAATAAATAAATCTAAAAATCTACCAGATAGCAACTCAACTTTTTTTTTTCCCCAAAATCAAATAACTCATAATAACACAATAGAAATCAATGTAAATTTATACTAAAATATACCATCAGATCAACCCCATTTGAGGTTGTTAGAAGCTATATAATCCACAAGGCTTTAAGGTGGATGATATCGCTTTAATACCATGTTAAAGAGAGAGAGAGAGAGAGAGAGGATATTATGAAGCCGTGCTCAACAATGAGCCGTACATATGTATTTATATTAAAGATATGTACATGAAATAGAATCTTAATAGGTCTATAATTTATTAACCTTTGTGGACTTGTCACTTATCCTATATAGGTTTATCACTTTAACTAACCTATTCATTAATAGTGTGCAACTTCAGTCCTTTAGAAAAAGAGTCTCCCTATTTGTAGCATTCCAATCAGAATCATGCAGAGAAAATGATCTTGTTACATTTAGTACTATCTTTTTTCACCAGATATAATGAATAACAACGGGCTTTGATCAATCACACCCCATATTGCATTTTATAAATCTCCAGGAGTCAAGTTGCAAGCATGTGAAGATTTTTTGTAGGATGCAGAAAATAGTTTGTTTTGGCATTGTGGCTTGTTTAACGAACTTGGTTTCGGAATGATTAGATTGTTTCTATTGATTCATGCAAGGTTTATAGAGCAGTTTGGAACTCATGTTGTAGTTGGGGTGAGCATGGGAGGGAAGGATGTGCTGTATGTGAGACAAGAGCTTCCATCACAACTACAACCAACTGAGCTACAAAAGCTTTTGAAGAATACAGCTGACATGAGATTTATGGATTCTGTAGATAAGTCTGGCCTGCCTCCTGAAAATTTATTCAACAATGAACTGGTGTGTTTGCATCTATTCTGCTATGTCCCTAGCTTGTTTTGTTCTAAATCTATAAATTATGAATAGGATCAAATTAAAATGAATTTTGGGTGATAACTTACATATTGGAGTGTCGCCTCAAAAAAATTAGTTATCTACAGTAATTGCATTGATCATCACTGATTTTTTCCATTTTATTTTTGCAGAATATTGTTGTGATATATAATAGGAGGGGTGGAAACTCTGAAGTTCCGCATCATAGGGAATGGTTAGATACTATAGATTTGGAACCTGATGCCATCTCAATGATTCTTCTCCCCCTCACTTCCCTCTTGAAAAGTATCCGTGGGAGTGGATTTGTGAGCCATGCCATTAATCTCTATCTTCGTTGTAAGTGATAGTTTAATTACTTTTGTTTCATGAATATTTTACAAAACCATAAATATGGCAATACCTATTAGTTTTGATCATTTCAAGAATAATGGCATGATGAACATCCAAGGAAAAGAAAGTAGTCTTTTGAGGGGAACACAAATCACCACTCTAGTCATTTTAGCAGTACTTGAGAGTAACATAATAAACTCTCATATTCCATAATGCATGTTTTACAATTTCCCTCTGAATCTGAATCACTGGATATCGATTTCAACTGATGACTCGTGAAACAGACAAACCTCCAATTGAAGACCTCCACCAGTTTTTTGAGTTTCAGCTTCCAAGACAATGGGCTCCTATACTTAATGAGATACGTCTTGGCTCTCATTGGAAGCACCAAGCCAACACCTGGCTTCGGTTTAGTTTCTTGGGTCCTAAGCTTTACGTAAACACAATTCCAGTAAGTTCTCCATCCTAATTTTGTAATCTTACAATTTACTGGCGCAAAGAAAACATGAAAATTTTGTAATCTGCCTTATGTTGAAGTTACAAATTTTCATGTTTTCTTTGTGCTAGTAAATTGTAAGACTATTGTAAATAGCAGTAACTTTCTTTCCTTATTTTGTTATATAGTTTGGAATGATATTAGATTTAGTAACACTTGAAGATCCTTTTGATTGATGACAGGTTGATGTGGGAAATAGACCAGTAATTGGCCTAAGATTGCAATTGGAAGGGAGAAGGAGCAACCGCTTGGCCATTCACTTGCAGCATCTGGCTTCTCTCCCAAAGTCCTTTCCACTTTCAGACAATGCAAACGCATATTTGTCCTGTGATTCATACAATTGCAACTTCCACAAAAAAGTTAAGTGGAACTGCTTTTCACATGTTTGTACTGCACCTGTTGAATCAGAAGATATTCTCTCCATTGTAACTGGAGCTCAGTTACAAGTTGAGAAGAAATGTCTATTTCTACGCCTGCGATTCTCTAAAGTCATTGGTGCCAATCTGCAAAAGGAAGCAGAGTGGGATAAATCGCCTGGGCTTGATCAAATAAGCCACAAGTCAGGAGGATTCTTTTCATTTTTTAACAAAGAGGGACAGAAGGGTCATCCGAAGCCAGGGGATGTGACTATTGGCTCCACAACATATTCTTCTGCTCGACCAGCACCCGTTCACACACCTAAGCTTCTAAGGTTTGTTGACACAACGGAGATGATCAGAGGACCAGAAGATACACCAGGCTATTGGGTTGTTTCAGGAGCACGGCTTTCTGTCCAGAATGAGAAAATATATCTGCTTGTTAAGTATTCTCTCTTGAGCTTTGTCATGATACAGAGTGAAACTGAAGCTTCATAGCATTCTTGCTACGCTCAATTTATGAGAATATGAGGGCAAGGCGTCAGATGATCTGCTTGTTTTGGTGATGCTCAGTGGCAAGTGCTAATGGAGGTGCCATTTATCCTGATGTATATTTGAATTACTTAGGATTTAGTTTACCATTTTTCATTTGTTGTTTCAATAGTCAATACCACTAACAATAGCCTTGTATTCTGTTCACATTAAAATTTTGTAAGATATGTCAGAATTGTTCAATGAGGTGGCAGAATCTTATAGAAAAGCTTTTGTCTCTATATTACAAGCAATATTAAGTAATTATGATTATCATTTAACTTAAGAAGCTGCAATTTTTTTTTTCTAATGAATTGTTTGAAGTTATGCTGATCTTGTTAGTTGGAAAAAAAAATTGAGAATGAAAGAAATATAGATGAGTGAATTGTTCAACCGTAGGGGGGAACAATATATGTGCGAAAACAAGATGAGTTATTTGTGTTTTTCCTTTTCTTGCTAAAATATGACCGCAAAAGGCTTGCAAGTTCAGAATTTTGAGGGTAGATTTAAGCATTACATCCTTGACCTCAAATTCAACAGTTGGGCTCCGTAGCCAAGTCCTGCAATGATGACAGGCGCTCTCGGATTAACAAGCGTGCTTCAAGTTGAAGCCAATAGTACTTTTCTTATTCACTATATGTCCAAATCCTTATCAGCTAACCTAGCTTAAGCATTTCAGCTGGATAAACTCCTTCTCCTTCATTTTTCCCCTGCACTTTCTCTGATGATGAATATTTCTGAGTATCACTAAATGCATTCACTGATTCTGCTACCTTTTCTCCAACATTCCTCCTATCATATACAATAGTGCAGAAAAATATAACTCAGAAGGCCTGTGACTACTAGAATCAGTAAACATGACAACCACTACTCTCTTGAATACAAACCTGAGGTGCAATAACATCATGAATACCAAGCCAAATGCAGCTGTACCACCTAATATTGATTTCATCACTAGCTTCTTGTGGGGTTTTCCCTTACATATCTCTTTACTTGTTTCCTCCTACGTAATTTGGACCAAAAATCAATTTTGCATACATATATATTAGCATGAAGATGCTTGAGAAAGGATCAAAATAACTTACTTGATGACCATGAAACTCAGGGGTACGTATCATGTCTGATTCACATGCTTGGTGGCCATCATTATATTCAAAATTCAAGGATTCACTTGTTAAGATGGATCCAGTATCAGATACATCCTCATCACGGCTGGCAGGACCATCATAGGTTGTCACACTTGGGAATCTCCGCTTATCATCTTTGTCCAACTTAGCGAAAGCTTCTTCCTCTTCACTAGTTGTAGAAAAGGACAAGTCTTTGGAAGCTTCATCTTGCATACAGGAAGTACTTTCCTTGTCTAAAAGGGATGGGCAAGAACTATTATGATCATGATTAGCACATTTGCCTTTCTGGTCCCATTTGCAAAAGTCACCTTCATACCTTTGAAGCAATTTCAGATGAGTCACGAACATGTCACTCTGATTATGAGATATGGCGTTATCTGAATTAGTCTTGTCTGTAAAACTATCAGTAGAATATTTATATAGAGAATGATAACTATCTTCAAATTCCTTGCCAAATAATTCACTAGACTGAATGTTCTGGAAATTGTTTTCTGCATCAAACCGACCGTCCACTTTAAGCACTTCCCCTAACCAATAGTTCATGCCAGCTGCACATGATTCTTCCATATCGTCACCAATAGTCCCTGGAGTTGAATTTGAACCATGAGAGCTACCACTTTTATGTACCCTTAAAGCATTATTTTCTTCACACAAAGGATCAGGTTTACAATTTTCATTTATCTGAATATCTGTCTGGGAGAAATCTTTAGGCCAAAAAAACCCTTGAACCATTGGAGACATTTGTGAATCTTCCAGATTGGAGCTTGTCCGGGATGAATCGTCACTGGAATCTTCTGAATACGTTTCACTGTTTCTGGGGGCTGCAACTGAGTAATCCTACAAAAACACAAGGCATTAGAACTACCAGAGGGAAACTCAAAAGGAAGAGGTTCTAGATTACCAATAGCAAACATAGCTCATATACACAGACAGCTATTTATTGGTAATTTGATTATTTATTTGGATTGAATTAAAAGCTAGGATCATACCTGCTTGAGTTTCTCCCCAGCATGCTTTTGTAAGTAGTAACAAGGAGAACTTGTAAGATCGCTTTGAGACAGCTCCAAGTTTCTCCGAATGTATCTAACCATATTCCTCGGCATGGCCACCGTATAAGTGACAACATCAAAATCTGGAACCTTAAAAATTTTCCCAACAAAAAAATGTTAAGAGTAACAGGAAGCATTAGAATATATATGAAGATCCAAGGATTATGAATATGATATAATGAAATTTGGAAATACTTTCCTTACATTTATATTTATAGATCTTGCTCTCTTTGAGAAGGAGCGTATACACATGCAAACTTTTCGAGTATTTCTTTTCTCAACAACATCCGAAGGAGAGAATAGGTCAATCCCAGTCAATCCTACGATCTTGCAAATCTGCAGATTAGAAAATAAAATACTTAACTACTTATCTTGTGATATTCAGTCGTTTTTGTGACTGATTTATATCGACTACTAGAATTGAATATCTTATTGTTTTCGATGTTATAACTATAAAGATACACAAGAATTCCTCTTGTGAAAGAGAGAGACGCATATATAAAATAACATATACCTTGAGAAATGAATCGACATTGGAATAGGGTGTATATCTCCCACTAGTATTCTTCTTAGAAGCAAATGGCTTATCTCTGCATGCTATTTTATGTAAAAGCTGCATATGCTTTGCCAACAGCAATTTCCACACCACCATTGAAACTTGAAACCTATAAAAACATTTGAAAGAAGCAGGACATAGAGAAAACAATAACCAAATTGAGAGTCTACCATGATGAAATTAACATATCTTTGATTGCTTAGAAGTGGAAAAATTATTATAAAGAGAAGTCCAACACGGTATTAATAAAAAGGAGCACATACAGCAATTCACCATCAGCAAGCACTTCAGATACAATGAGTTGCTCATCCAATCTTATCTGCAGAATTTCTTCTAGCCAAATTCTTGTTTGAGTCTGCAAATGCATTAGCAAACAATGACACAGAAGAAGTGAGAAGAAAGAGTAAAAGACAATCTCATGTTACAATTCAAAGGAAAAGAGTACAAAACAATCAGAAACTAAAATAAGAAGAAAAAAGTTTGATTCTTATTTAAATTCGAAACGTTGAACAGAATATTCATGCATGCCGTAGTCATCACAATCTAAAAATAGACAAGAACAGCGAAAGAGAGAGTGATAAACCTGAAGAAAGGCATCCTCGAGTTCTCGAAAGCTGGACTCGGCGGCAACTTTGACTGCCTCTGGCGACTCACAGACCATGACTCCAGCGACGTACTGACGGTTTCCCCGCCAAACTTAAAGCTAGCTAAGAGTATATTATGAAGAACGAGTTACTAGTATCCAGTGTGTTGTAGTATCCTAGTCTTTTGATATGTCCCAGAATTAGGAGTGGGACTCACAACAGGACGTAGCTGATGATGCTGCAAGTTTTTGGCTTTGTATCATATGGAAGTGAGGTTGGAAGGAAGACAAGCTAGCACGCTTCTCTCCATTTTTTCCGCACTGTTCTATTAGCAGAGTCAAATCTATTTTATCTCTTGTTAATATGCATTCTAAGTTCCAACCTTCCTTAACTGTGATTTCAAGTGTTAATGCACCATGGATATTAAAATAGGGGAAGGAGTAAATATCTTTTACAAAATGCAAATATTTGAAAGGGGGGTGAATGGAGCAAACACTTGTGGCTACGGCAGCTGCTTTGTGAAGTTTCTAATTAGAGGTTGAAATTCATAGGAGGGACGTGGTGTTTAAGGAAACAAGTGGAAGACATCATGTTCACAAAACATAGCTAACTCTTGTCTCTAGCTCCCCAATTCCTTCAATTTACCATGCACGCATTACCTTACGTGTCCCATTCACAATCACTCCCTCATCCTTGTCTTTTTTACAAAATCAGATTTCATTTTATGAAGGCCAAAAGTAGAGACAACATTAGGATTTTTCGGGCAATAGAGGTACATAAAACAAACTAATCGGGCTTGGGCCACTGGAAGCTCTCGATTTGGCATCGGATAACAGGCTGCCCATAAAACTCTGTCTACATCAGTATGATACATGCATGACCCAAAACAAATAAAAAAAACTAGTTTTCTTTTCTTCACTGTAAACCCTACTTCCCTCTAATAATTATAACTAGCGATGAACCTGTGCTATGTACGGGTCTAATGATGATTGTATGAAATATGTCATCATAATAAAAATTAAAATTTTTATTTGTATTTTGTAATTATTTTATGAAAATTATAAATTAAACGTTGACAAAAGTGGAAAGA
>JANHAO010017035.1:0-14156 GCA_026873985.1 Saraca asoca
ACCAAATCACAAATACATCTTAACTCAGCTGGAAACATGACATTTTAGCTCTTAAAATGCTAAGTATAAGGGCAAATAAATGTGTTAAATCTTGTGTTATCAGAGCTCTTTCTCTTGTTTCTTCTACAAGATCTAGATTCACGATGAGTAGTTGGTTGTTATCTTTTAGATTGAAAGTAATTCTTTATTATGATGCCACTTCAAGTTCTGTTGGGATCATTGCTTTAGACTTATATACCATCGAGAAGGATGTTTCTCTTATAATACTTTGGATTGTGGATTTGTAAGCCTAAAACACTTTTAGTAGCTTGTCTGCCCATGCTCCCTTCTTGGCCTCTAACTTCATCTTCAAGATGTGCTTGATAATCTTATTGATGGCTTCAACTTGCCCATTAGCTTGTGAATGGTTTATAGCCAAGAAGCTCTTTGTGATCTTGAGTTCATCGTAAAACTTGATAAACTACTTGCTATTGAACTCAGTCTCATTATTAGTTACAATCTGTTAGAGGACTCTAAATTTGTAAATGATGTTACTCCATACAAATTTCTCGATCTTTGCAGAAGAGATCTTTGCAAGCTCTTTTGCCTCTGTCCATTTGGTGAAGTAATCTATAGACACTAATGCATGCTTGCAATTTCTGTGAGTATTAAGGAGTGGTCCAATTAGGTATATGCCTTAGATTGTGACTAACCATCTACTACTGGCAGGCTGGTGGGGTTCATGGGATTTTCATGAATTTTTGGCATTTATCACACTTTTTAACAAAATCAATAGTGTCTTGCTTCATTGTGGACTGATAAAATCCTTGCCAAAGAGCCTTTTGAGCTAAAGATAGTCTCCTTGGTGTGATTTCCATAATGGCCCACATGGATTTCTTTTAGGATGGTGTTGTAGTTTTCACCATCAATGTATCTTAGAAGTGGGGTTGAGAACCCTTTTTTGTATAGCATATCATTATAGATGCAATATTTGGTTGCCCAAGCTCGCAATCATTGCACCTCGAACTTATCATCTAGTAGTTTGTCATTTCATAAGTAGTTTAGGATTGGGTCCATCCATGAATCCTGGGTCGTGGCAATTATCATCACAGCACCCCTCTATTCTATGCTTGGGGATAAGAGGAACTTTACTGGGATTGCCCCTAAGAAGTCAGCATCCTTTGTTGTAGCTAGGCAAACTAGGGCATTAGCATGCACATTTTGAGCTTGTGATATCTGATTAACTTCATGGTGTTGGAATGAGCTTAGCAACTCCTGGACCTTTTGCAAATAGATGGTCATTTTTTGACCCTCTAGTTTGGTACTCCCCTCGTACATGGCAAACAACGAGCTGTGAATCATTAAAGATCTTTAGTTTTTTAGCTCGCATTTCTTGTGCCAGTCACAGCCCTGTTAATAGTGCTTCATACTCAACCTCATTATTTATTGCTTAGAAACTGAACATTAATGTGCAGAGGATTTTGTGCCCTTTTGGATTGATGAGAAGCACTCCTGCCTCAGCCTTTTGCTCACTTGATGACCTATTGACATACAGTTCCTAACATGGGCCTTTGAAGTCTCTACTTCTTCCTATATAGGCCTGGTGAATTTGACAATGAAGTTTACTAGAGCTTGCCATTTGATCAACGATCTGGGCTTATACTCGATGTCGAACTAGGCTAGCTCCATTGCCTATTTGAGTAGGTGACTTGAGACATCTTTTTTTTGCAAGACTTGCCTAAGTAGGAATTGTGTGAGCACTTTTATGCTATATGCTTGGAAGTAGGGTCACATCTTCTTCGATGCAACTACCAGGTAGTAGGCAAGTTTCTCCATAGGCGTGTCTCAACATCCAGTAGCCTTTTGCTCACATAGTAGATGGGGAACTGAGCTCCACTTTCTTCTCGCATCAAAGTTGCACTAAGGGTGTACTAGGATACTCCTAGATAGATGATTAGTTTTTCACCGTCATTCGGCTTCAACAAAAGAGGAGCTCACCTAAGATATTGTTTGAGCTGCTAGAAGGTGACTTCGCATTATTGTGTCCACTCGAATCTCTTTGCCTTCTTTAGGATGTCAAAGAAAAGAACATATTTATCTATCGCCTTGGAGATGAATCTGCTAAGTGCTGCAACTTAGCCATTTAAGCTTTGAATATCCTTAGGCCCAGTAGGGGACCTCATGTTGATGAGGGCTTTGATTTTCTCTTGGTTCGCTTCTATTCCCTTACTGTTTACCATAAACCCTAGGAACTTTCCCGAAGCAACTCCAAATGCACATTTATGAGGATTCAGCTTTATTTCGTACTTCCTCAGGATTTGGAACATCTCTCGTAGATCTCGGACATGGTTGGCAAGCTGCTTAGACTTTACTAACATGTTATCCACGTATACTTCCATGGTTTTCCCTATCTGCTCTTTGAACATCATGTTAACCGATTGCTGATAGGTTGTCCCTACATTTTTTCAATTTGAAGGGCATTACTTTGTAGTAGTACAGTCCATGGTCAGTGATAAACGAGGTGTGTTCCTCATCTTATAGGACCATAGGGATCTGGTTATATCCCGAGTAAGTATCCATGAAGTTGAGAAGTTGGTGCTTGGTTATTGCATCCATGAGTTGATTGATTCTTGGTAGAGGGAAGTTATCTTTTGGGCACTCCTTATTAAGGTCAGTGAAGTCAATGTATGTCCTCCACTTCCTATTTTTCTTCTTTACAAGGACTAGGTTGGCTACCCAAGTGGGGTAATATGTTTCCCAGGTAAACTTACTTGCCAGAAGCTTATCCACTTCATCCTTTATAGCGACATAACGTTCGACTGTCATAGGCTTTCTCTTCTAGTGAACCGGCTTATGATAGGGGTCGATATTAAATTTGTGGGACATAACTATAGGATTGATTCCCACCATGTCTTCATGGTTCCAGGCAAAGACATCCAGATTCACCTTGAGAAACTTGGTTAACTGCATTTTCAAATCTGGAGGCAAGCTTTTCCCTAACTTGAGGCATTTCTCAACATCTGCCTCACTGACCTCTATGTCTTTGAGCTCTTCTACTAGGCCTATTGCTTGATCAGCATCCACTTTGCAGGGGTTAAGGTCATGGCTAGCCCCCGTGGTGCTCATGGCTTGTGGCTTTCCACCAGACACCATATGTACCTATTTCCCTTGCATCCTAAGTTTGACTGTGTCCTCATAATAGTGTTAGGCTACCTGCTGTTCTCTTTGTACACATCTGACTCTGTTGAGGGTTATGAATCTGATGGTGAGTATCCTGGTTGACGTGACCATATCTAGGTCATTTATTATGGGTCACCCTAGCATCATGTTATAAGCCGAGAGATAGTTTATGATTAAAAAGTTCACCGTAACAGTAGCTTGGTGGTTTAAGTCCCCTAGAGTAAGTAGGAGTTTAATTTGTCCCACTGGCAATATCCTATCTCCCGTGAAGCCGTGAGGGGCTTAGGGGAAGGACTCAACTGGCTTGTGCTCACTCCCATATGATCGAAGCATCCTTTGTACATTACATTCACTGAGTTGCCAGTGTCGATCATTATTCTCCTCACCTTGGCATTGCCTATTTTAGCCCGGATAACCAGTGCATCGTTGTAATGAGTGTGTATCCCCCATGCATGTTCTTTTATAAAATGTGATGCTATCTAAGGCTATTCTGGCTTTTTTAGCGAGTCTTTCATGTTCCCTATGACTGGCGAGTAGGATGCAGCTCGCTTCTCATACGTAGCAGTTGTGCAATTTGTTCGATATGCTTGCAATGTGAGGGCCACCATAAATGGTGAATATGGTCCTCATCAAGGGTGTCTCCTATTTCTTGGGAGCTTGTTGGTGTTGATGTTGGGCTGGTTGCTGAGGTTATGGAGGTTGCTATCTCAAAGGTCACACTACATAGTCTTTCAAGCAACCTCTCTTGATAAGGTCCTCGATGGCATCTTTGAGCACCCAGCATTCCAAAGTATTATGCCTGACCTCATTATGATAGGCATAAAAGTTGCTTTTATTTCTTCACTCAAGGGGAGCCTTTATGGGTTTGGGCCTCCCGAAGTCCTCGTTTTCCTTTTCTGTCACAAAAATTCTGTCTAGGGTGTCTGACAAAATGTTATAGTTGTCATAGCGACTTTGGCATGGAGGTCGCTCACCCCTAGCCTTCTTTGCGACTTGATTGTCAGAACCAACTTTTTGACCTTTTCTATTACTCCTACTATTGTTCCTCTTTTTGCTCTGGTTGGAGCCACTTGACCTATCTTTCTAATTAAGCTTTTTTGGGCCAAAAGTCTCCTCCCACCTAATCTCCTTAGCTACTCGATTATAAAGTTTTCCCAAGTCTCTCATTGGGGACTTGTATATACTCTCATAAAGCTTGCCATCCTTGCAAAGTCTAGCTAAAATGGCTGTAAGGATACTCTCATCTAAAGGATTTTTCACATTGTTGACCTCGTGCCTAAATTGCATGATATAATCTTTTAGAGATTCATCTTTCTGTTGGAACATTATTGCAAGGTGACAGGATGACACAACTTGTCTTTTTAGTGCCTTGTATTGGCTAAGGAATCTCATTTAGCATTCTTCCCAACTATGAATGTTGTATGAAGGGAGACTTCTAAGCAACATCCAAGCTATTTCCCGAAGGGTGGTAGGGAAAATGTAACATTTGACTAATGGTTTGGTGGTTTGGAGATCCATTTGGACATTAAATGCATTCAAGTGGTTGTACGTATTGCTATCCTTATTGTATTGTGAGATGTTTGGGACTCTAAACCTTTAAAGAAAAGGCTCTATCTCAATCTCCTGGGTGAAAGGTGTCGTTTCCTCATAACGGTCTTGACTACTCTGAGCTGTAAGTCATTTCTCTAGTTGCTGCACCTTTTGAAGCAGCTCTTCGATCTTTGGATCTTGAGTTTTGAATCGAAGGCTAGTGGTCCGATCACTCCTGTCACCCCCCTGATCATAGGAGTGGTGATCTGAGATCTTATGCTTTCTATTATGCTCATGACTTGGGGAGTAGCAATCTGACCTACGTCCATGATGGGTTTTATTTGTGTTTTCTTCTTGACGTGAGCTCTCACATCGCTAATTGTTCCCATTATCATCTTTTTGAGCTCGATAGACTTCTGACCTTAATCATGAATTGGATAAATGAATAGAACCATCTTGTTAGTGTTCCTCTCTAATAAGCTTCTCTTGCTGGGCCCTAGGCTGTTGGGGTCCCCTTTTGAGCATAACAACTTTAACTTGTCTCTGCATGCCCTGGGCTTGTGCCCAAGCCCTCATCCTAACCATGTTGGCCAGCTCTCTCATGGTGTTTTCAAGCTCTTCCTAATGCTGATGCCAAGTTAGAACTCCATTAGTCTGGAAAGCAGTAGGTTGATAAGGAGTAAAAGGTGCCATGCTAACAACAGCACCTGTTATGGGGGCAGCAGGGGCACCTACCGCAGGGAGGACTGAGCCTCCGGTTGGTAATGTTTCCTATTATTGTTGCACAGGACCTTCAGGTTGGCTAGTGGTAGCGTCTATGCTTCTGGTGGGTTTTCCTTTTGCCATTGCAACTAAATAGTAAACCAAAGAGAGAAAGAATGCAGTTGGGGCCCTCCTTCTAGTGCCAAAATGTTGATGATAAAAATCGATCAATAGGTAAAGTCCAGTGAAAACCACAAATTGCAAGTTGCAAGTACAAATATGAACAAGAAGGGGATATAGAGAAAGGAAGAACAATGGACACCAGAAGCTTCTTGTCATGGTTCGGCTAAAGTCAGTGTAACCCCTATGTCCACGGTAGTTTATATTCACTTTTATGTGGTGGTTCTCTGTATGTTTCAGTAGAGTAACAATACAAGAGTTCTTTCACTATTCTGACAGAGTTTTTGTATGTATTTTTCACTATATTTATTACAATGATTTCTCTTCCTATTTATAGAGGTAGTGAAAGTTACAAGTGTAATTTGACAAGTTGTAAAACTATATTTTCCACCACTATGGGTAATAAATGCTTGGCCATTCTTTGTCGATTTTTGGAGGCTGATGTGTCGGTTTTAGAGGCTGACTTGTTAGTTGGGAGAATGTGCCTTTGGCTGATGACTGGACTTGGGTGTTCTATACCTATGCTTGGAGAAGCTTGTTTGACAGTGTAAACTCATGCTAGGTAACCTGTTGGCTGTGTTAGTTGATCTCGTGCTCAGGTTCAATTAAAGCGAGTTTTCCAGAAGAGGGTTGAGGCGACATGCTTTGACTAGTGAATTGGAATCCGCGCTCAATGAGCTAGTGTCTTGGTCTTGTCTTGCGTTCTGAGCTCGCAGTTGGCAAGCTAGTGCCTTTGTCGAGCAATCTTAGTTTTTGGGTGATCTGAGCCCTTTTTTGTTGCACTCGTCTTTTGTTGGACTTTTGCTTGTCCATTTTGCATCGCCCAAAGATACCCATAACAATTTATTTCTTTTGATTTGATAAATTTGTTATATTAATATTTCAAATTAGCTAAATTTATCATTTAAATTTTTTCATGTTTTTAAAAATAGTTTCTTAATATATTAATACTCAGGTAAATTTACTTATAAATTATTTTATTTAAAAAAATTTAAATTAGTTACTTTATACTAGAAGATTTAATTATTTGATTAATAAAAATTCATACATTATTTTAACTAATATATTATCTTAAAAAAATATACATTTTAAAAATATTTTTATGAAATTTTAGAAAAATTTTAAATTAAAATTGTGATAATTACTTAAAAGTGATAAAAATTTCAAAATGAAAAACTATGAAATATCAAATTTAGTATTTGATATTTAAGGATAATATGAAAATTCAAAGAGTGAAAATTTTTATATAGATATTATCTATCATATCTTAATAAGATATAAATAATAATGTGTTAATAAGTATTTTATTTTTATATAAGTATAATTATTTATTATATGTAAATTATTTAATACACACAAAAATATTTTAAATTGAAATCTGAATTTAGACTAAAAACTGGGTGTAGATAATTTTATTAAATAATATTTTTGAAATAAATAATTTCTATAAAGAATGGGGATATGTAACATTTATTAAAGTGATTTATAATTTAAAAATTAGAGCATATATTATTAAAATTATTAAAATTTTAAATTCTATAACTCATTAAAATATTAAAATATTTGTAATTTTTATTTTTAATATTAATATTTAAATATAATGCCACCAAATTCTAAATTGAAAATAATTTCAATAATATTTAAATACCAAAATTCATTACCTAAATAAATAAATAATTCAAATATTAAAAATTTAAAATTAAAATATTATTTGATA
The DNA here is from genome assembly GCA_026873985.1 of Saraca asoca. NCBI lineage: Eukaryota > Viridiplantae > Streptophyta > Magnoliopsida > Fabales > Fabaceae > Saraca > Saraca asoca. The sequence continues at coordinate 7,289 of JANHAO010017035.1, forward strand.
ATTCAAAAAATTAAAAAAAAATTAGATTAAAAATTTAATAATTTAATAGCAATAAAATTAAAAAATTAAATTAAAAATTAGATTAAATAATTCAAATAAATAATAATTATTAAAATAGATAAATATATAAGTTTTATTCATGATTTGAATTGAAATAGAAAATAAAAAATAAAAAAATTAAAATTTCTTCTTACTTGCTCTCTTATGACAAATAGAGCACACTTACTGCATAATAATATTTAGATGAGAGTAAGTGCTACGACTTTTATATTATGAGAAAAATTATATAATACTATTATAATTCTATTTAAAATTATATTTAGTTGATAAGATCTAAAAAATCTTATGTCTAAATCGATGATATACATATAAATTTATTATACATTAAATAACATCTAAAGTGCTGGTTTTAGAAGATGAAATATCATGTTTTAATTTTTTTAAATATAATAAGATAATATAAATATATAAGAACATATGACATATGTGAGAATATTTTATATACGGATTATACAAATATAACTATAGCGGCAATGCTTAAATTCTTATATTCCAACCCCCAACCTTTGATGTAAAAAAAAAAAAAAAAAAGAACGTACTGATCAGCTCACCAAAGAAAAAAATTGTGTTGCTAGTTTTATGGAGGCTGTTTTGGTCTTTCTCTTCCCTCCCGGGTTAAAGGAGAGAGGTAGATTGGTTGAGACCTTTGGGATTCTGAAAGAGGGCTGGTCTTAATTTTGGGACCATCATCAATAGTCGCTTTTGATCGATAATATACCAATAGTAAACTACATGTGGTTGACTGATTGTAAATGATTAAAGTGGTCAAGCTTTGCTATCACATCATATTTGATTTCTACATTGTGTGACATGAAAAGATACTTTTGTTTCACCCAAAAAAAAAAAAAAACAATTTAGATGAAAGTGGAAATTCTAAGTTCCAACTATGAACCCATTTATGGAAAAAATTTGAATAATATGTTAAAAGATATTTAGTTTCGATCTTCTCATCTAGATGTATAAATTTTTTTTATATATTTACATGCTAATAATTAGAAGACAAAATATTTTGTGTGAAAATTGTTCTCGTAGGAAAGATAATATACATCAAGCATTACAAATTGTTATGAGAAACGCTTTGTGTACTTTTGTTTTGTAGGAAAATAATTTTTTGAAAATTATTTATTTTTTTATATTTGGAGATAAAAGGAAACTCACTTTAATCAACAAAAAAAAATACCATATTTAGGAAAAAGTAATTTTTAGTTAAAAAAATTACTTTCCTAAGTAATCATATATTACATAGTTTCAATATATCTTTTTTCTATTTTTCTTCATTCTCTCTATCTTTCACTCTCTCTCTCATCTTTCAACCTTTTTAACTTTTTCTCTCTACCTCTTAGCTCTCTCTCTCTCTCTCTCTCTATATATATATATATATATATATATGCATCACATAAAATATAACAATTAGTAAAGATTTGTCAACTCTCACTATGAAAACATTATGAAGAAATACACAAATTGATGAAAATACATAATAAAATATTAAATAGGAAATACATGAAAGAAAATTAAAGTCAATAGCAATGAAATGAGGCGCATTGTTGCTTTTTTCAAGGTGATTTCCCATTATTACTGGAGATTATTTCTCAATCAATGCAGATGACCTTAACACACTCGTGCCAAAATACAACAACTCAAACTACCATTGATTTTAACCTACATATTTTTGCACATAGAGAGTCATTTCCCAACACCTTTCTTTGCCTGATAAGTATAATGTATTTGTAGAAAATTGGTATGAAAGAATAGCTATAGAGTTTTGTCAAAGAAGTGAAAGCTTGAGATTTACATAGCCATGAAAAAAGCTTCAACCATTTTACTTTTGTATCCGTTGGGGACACAATACTAAGGGGCTATTTGGTTCGTACACAAAGTAAGTTCCTACAGGAAGTTAAACTTTCTAGAAAGTAAATTTTCTTGTAAACTTTTAGGAAATGCTCAGATTTGTTTAATTGATCATGAGAATTAAAAGTTTTTGTATGAAGTTCTTCTTATCTATGGGAAAGTAGATAAGCAACTTCTCATATTTTTGTGGGAAGTAGGATTTCCCTCTATTTTGCCAATTAATGGTCAACCAAGTCATACACTCCTATTCTATTTCTAAAAAAAATTGTACTTCTTATGTAATTTTCTGTCAACTAAACAAATTCTAAATACATTTGATGCCATACTCTGCTGTTTCATGTGTTGAGATTTGTCTTCCGTTTTGTTTTTTTTTTTCCAAGTTAAAAAACTTTGATTGAATTTTCTGTTTAAGACATTGCATAAAGGACAACAACTGATAATTTCAAATCGATAAAACAAAAATGTTTTGTGTTTTTGAACTTTTTTTTCACAACAAAACAATTTAAAACCAAACAAAACATTAATATTATTTCTATAAAAATATTTTAACAATTCTCCACATATTTTTTAAAAGAGAGAGATTTTTTATTTATTTATTTTTAGACAAAGATGCTATTATGGTTTATAAAAATAGCATTACTTTGAACTTTGACTTAATAGTTGTACAATAGTTCAGTGTCAAATTTGAACTCTTAAACTTTACACATTTTGACCTTGTGCTTTATTTTGGATTCATAAATGTTTTAAGAGAATTCATCCTTTAATTCTTGTTAGGAGTGACATCACTTCAACACTTACATAGGTGAAATTCTGTCAAGGATATTCTTGCAACTTTAACATAGTTAATAGCCACATATTTCATAAGAGTTTTTCTTTGAAAACTCAACTACCAAATGTTATGGGTAGGATGCATCCATATTATGGGATGATTTTTTATAACAATGTCACGACCCAAATTCCTAAATATAACTGGTGTGAATATCAATCACTAATTGATTATCACTAGCCTTCAACCTATCACTACTATCTCTTTTATCCTTTTTTGCTTATAATCACATTAATACTTTCGTATCACATTCACTTAATCATAGTTGGTTGGTTAAGAATTAATAATCTTGTAAAAAGATGGATAGACACATTGAAATATAAACATATTTATATTATGTATAAAGGTGTTACCTAATAGGCATATGCCCCTTTTAAACATTAGTTCACAATTTTGCTATATGTTTCCAAAAGTTCTACATCAACTACTAACCAACTTAGAGGAAAAACCCTACTCCACCCTTTATATCCCCTTAAGGGCAAGACAACCAAAAAGTTAGATTAATCTATGCCTTATCATGAAACCAAGCATAAGTTAAACTAACTAAGTCCTTGGTGGTATCCTATGGCTATTCTATGTACAGATTTTCTAAAGGGTTAGCAAAACAATTCTAGATGGATGTTCAAACACGAAGGGTCAAACCACCCCATAGCCATCATTAAGAGTATGTTTAAGGCCTCTAAAGGTATGATTTCAACCTCTTGAAACACCTCACAGTCAGCTAGATTTAAAATGACAACATAATGGATCTTAATATGATATACTCTCAAAGGACTTTTATTGGTAGTGTGAAAACATCAACAGTGATCTCCATTGGATCCTTATTCATTCTTACTTTTTGGAGAAGGAATGATTACAATTTCTTGAGAAATTGAAAATTAGCCCACAAAAGAGTGAGTTTGGAGCTCAGTGAGATAAATTTGTGCCTAACTTACGAATTTCTCAATAATAGTAATGCATATGAAAATCATAGCCATATATTCATATTTCTTATCACACCATATTAATCAAGTCATAAGTCATGGCCTCAAGTCATCATCGTCAACCATCACTTGTCAAGTCATTTTATATCTCATTTAATATTTCTTAAAATTCAAGTAAGAAGCAAAATGAATAATATCAATCAAAATTCTCATTGTTACTCATTTCTAGCCTTATCTTGTACAAACCCAGCCTTATCGTTCTAGGTTCTACCTTATCCCTCGCACCATAATAGAATGCACAGATTTGAGATCTGGATGATTTTCCCCCATCTAATCTTATTTATCACATCTTATCATCATTATTCTTAGTCTCATATTTCATAAAGAAATTTCAAGCTTTCATATAGAATCATATCTTATCACATGGTTTACAATCCATTACCATAAGAAACATATACTCTTGTAACCTGCTGAAGATAGCTATTTAGATGGTTGCCATAACATCAATGTATAGAAGTTTAGTAGATGGATTGTTATTAGTATATGAGTTATTCATTTAGAACTTATTGGAAATCATGTTGGAAAGTGGCTAGGAGCTATATGAAGTTAGATCAAGAACAATGAGGGTTACCCTTTAAAGAAATGAGTTAAGTTGTATGAGTGTATAAACATATGGCGGTGTGATCAGAATCGTGAGTATGATCGTTGTTGAACTATGAGTAGAATCACGGTCAAAATTGTGAGGGTTAAATAAGGAGGGTTTGATTGGTCTCATAAGGATTTAGCTAAAAATGCGAGTCTGCTTTCCAAAAATTACAACCTTTTAGGAAAGTCCAAAATAATTATGTGATTAGAATCACAATTAGAATAAAAGAATAGGGTAGGGAAGGTTAATTCAAATCACAAGCAACTAGTTATATTTTCGATTCGGATCGCAAGGCATAATGTAGCTTAATTTCCATGAGCATGATTATGAGTTCAAAGTAAAATAGTGCGATTCGACTTATAAGCTCTAGTTTTGTATAAGAAGAACAGACAAAATAAGGGAAAAATTATCCAATTTGCTTCAAATCATATAGGTTCAACATACCATTGTTTTACAAGCTTACATAAATTCTAGAATTTTCAAACATGAACCACATTTATATAAACAAAATGCAATCAAACTCAAAGTTTACTATACAATCACAAATACCCATTTTCTTGAACTTACACTAATATTCAGTGGATCACAATCAAATATTCACATTATAATTCATAAGAAAGGTAAGAATCATTCACCTTAGGGGTTGAAAACAAGAAATCAAACAGATTCAACACAAGTCTTCGACACTCTTCATGAACAAGGAAGAGGAGTATATTAGCTTCTTATATTTTCAAAGTTTTTCTCTCATCAACTAATCATATACTATTAGATTATGGTTTTATGCCATAGAAAAAAGCTAGAAATAAAAGATTTAGACCCTCAAAAATTAGAAAATTATATGGGTTCATAGATTGAACAGTAAAATAAATAGTGACTTTTGAATTAAAAAATTTATAATTCAGATTATACTTAGTGAATCAACAATATTTTGGTACCAAATTAAAGAGAAAGAAAAGAGGAATCAACAGTAAAAATATAAGAAATTAACATGAAGGATTAAATGTTTACTTGAAGAGAGAAAGTATGTGTGCTTGGTGAAGATAAAGTGTTGCATGGATGCAACTGGAACTAGCTAGAAAAAGGGAAAAGAAGCCGGCCCCAATAAGGGAAAAATGGAAAAATTTGTGTCAATTTGGCCTTTGACTTCAAGTTGACCTAATGTTCTTTTATAAACTTTTCCTATTTTCTCAACCTTGAGTCCAAAATTAACATACTCATTAACTGCTAGTGACTATGAAATTTTAATACAAATTAGTTAAATTAGTTAACTTTGTAACGTTTATAAATTTACATTCATTGGATACCCATAACCTTAGTTTCGATTCCTCTGAAGTTTTTCGAAAACTAAATCCTGAAAACTCAAATTTATTCTACAACCAATCAAAAAGGAAATCTTGACTTTCTAAGGATTCCATAAATTCATATAATTCATTTCTACAATATCTAGACACTTTGTTTATCAAGATTTACTATTTTGAGAGACTCGAAAATTTCAAATTCACCTTTTTGGATTTACCGAAAAGCCATTTTATTATCGAATTTAATTTTAGCAAACTCTGGGTATTATAATTCTCCCTTTTAAAGAATTCATCCTTCAATTCTAAATAGCTATGATAAGTTAATAATACAACAAAGCAACAATTTCTCTTGATCTTAGCTTCTGAACTTGTTGATCAAGAATAGTTATAGATTACTCTTCATAGGTTAGTTCAGTGTTTAATTGAAGCAATTCATCCTTGATTATATGAGATTCATCAGGAACATATTTCCTTAGCATGGAAACATGGAGTACTAGGTGGATTCCATGCATTTTGGTTGGTAATTCTAATTGATAAACCATTGCTCCTATACACTTGATAATTTGAATGGGTCAAATATATTGTGATGCCAATTTCTCTTTTTACCCAACTGTATGACTCCTTTCATAGGGGATACCTTAAGGAGCACTCAATCATTAACCTCAACTTCTAATTCCTTTCTTTTCTTATTTGAATATGATTTTTGTTGGTCTTGAGCCGCCTTCATTCAATTGAGAATCAATTGCACCTTCTAATAGTAGTAGTTTAAATAACCGCAAGCGCACGACGTAGTTGTAGTAGAGAACCAACGAATATGGGTCGATCCCATAGGGAAGTCTTGTTCTTTTCAATTACTGGAACTTTTACACTTTAACTATCCAGATTTATTGAAAAAAAGAGAAAGTAGTAGAAAAAAAAAAAGGATAACAATTATAAAAAGGCCTAGGATTAGGACTTACCTCACCTTATGATTCTTTGGCAAATAATGTGGATTTTCCTTATTATAATTATTCAGGCAATTGGGGCTGATTTGGCTTTCATTAATTACTAGCCTCTTTCAAGATCTTAATAATCATACCTAATTTAATCTGATGCCTACTTTCATGGATTAAATTAAACTTTGGCCCATTAAGTTCTATGCTAATCAATTTGGTCCTAAAAGATTCCCATCTACTTTCATGATCAAGATTCTCCTATTTAACTATTAGGTTTCTGACAATAATTTTCACCTTTCGGTTCCTCAATTATCTACCTAAGATTAGAT
>JANHAO010017036.1:0-14134 GCA_026873985.1 Saraca asoca
TTGTTACATAATCACACTAGCTTGTCACCTTGTAAACTTCTCCAAATCCACCTTTCCCTATTCTGTTCTCTTGTGAAAAGTTGTTCGTTGCTGCTTCAATTGTAGCAAAATCGAATTGCAGTGACTCCCAAGTGGTAATTTCATTACCAACTGAACAATAAATATAAGGATGTTTTAATTAAGTATGCTAAAGGTACTCAATTTTAAGCGTCTACTTCACATCTCACAATAATTAATGGTACACGCCTTGATTCTTCTCTCTTACAGTACTTACAGTTTTCTCTAATAATGTCTTTATGACCCTTCCTTGCTTTTCTTCTCAGGAAACTCCACCCCAAACAGAGTAGTATGACCAAAACAACAACGGCCGGGACAACAATCAAGACAATTGTTGAATATTTGATTTTTCTTTTTGCTGCATAAACAAAAGCATTCTGTTATTTGAAATGCCATTAAGAATAGACAATATCACTTGGTAATAATTAGGAATAATGAGTTTTGTTAAAAATGCTTGAGATTTTAGAAGAAGTAATATTAATAAATTTAATTTACTAAATAAAATTTATGAAGAGTTGAATTGAGGTTCCGAATTAATTGCAAACACATGAGACTTTTAATGGCAAATAAATTGATTTAAAAAAAAAAAGAAAATGAATTATCATGATCCCAAATAGCAAACTTCAAAAGGATTACCTAAGTGTCATAAGTTGGTCTTATGAATCAATTCGATAGATATATATGCTCGATTTTGGACGAAATTTGGTGTAAAAATCAAGCATAAAGAGGAGGCCTTGTGGTGCAAATTTGAGAACAAGTGCACCTATAAATTATTTTTCTGAAATTTTCCTATTTTGGGGATATTTATGTCTTTTTAATGTCGATCATTTGTCCAATATGAGTAGAAAAGTATATGGTTGTGATCCTTGCATTTTTGTCTTCACGTCCATATGAAATGGTGCATTAGAACCTTTAGGAGCTAGGAGAAAAATCCTTATGTTAACTGGAAAAAAGTATATCTACTCTTGTCGATAGAATTTTTGCTTAAAATGCTTTTTAAGGGGGCGTGTCGAATGATCGGGTTGACACTATGACTCAAGCTAGGGACTAGAATGTGGAGCTTAAAGATACTTCCTCTACACACTTAAAACTATATAATGAGGCATATATAAATAAAATGGAGTTGTACTTCTCTTTATTTTTAAAAAGTTCCTTCCTGATATGCACTTGAGACTTCTTGTGTGACACGTTCTTTAACACTTGATGTGCACTAATGCTTCAATTACATGCTCATGTTTGCTTGCAGACATACTGTGTATAGGATTTTGGTTATATAGGTGACAAAATCCTCAATGCCCTTATTATCTATCAAAGTATGGCTCGAATTTATCAGAAGACTCGCATGTTGGCCAAGAGTTTGCATTATGCATTGCACAATTTTAGCTAGAGAGCTACTAGCTTATGACAGTTCATATTAGGGCTCAGTTGTGCAAGAGAGAGCAGATAGGGTGGGCCATGATTGGGGTAGGTTCAGCTTCTCGAAAGCATATGGAATTTATGAGTCAAATTGACACTCGTGGGAAATAGCGAAAAAATACTGCTAAGGACTTAACCGAGAGAGGTGTAAGATGTTGGAGCAATTCGAAGGCTGGTATGCAAGATATTGCATTTGAAGGAACGTTGACAGTGCATCGAGTGCAAACATGTGCAAAGGTTGGTGGACTTGCTGTATAGTACGAGACATTAATTATGCGCTCATTCATAGTTGGCATTCAAGGAAATGCAAAACTGCTTGAGCGACTGAGTGAATTGATGGCCTATCTAGTGGGAGGAAGCCTCAGAAGAAGCCCTAGTCTTGCAGAGAAAGGATGACCATGTCCATAAGGGACATATTAGCTATCAGCAAACCCTTAGAGGGCGAAGCCACAGTCGTGCTTGGCCACAACAAATGATAGACATATCCTGGAGGATGACATAGCTCTTGTGATGTGTTAAGTAGACTACTCTAACTCAAGGAGTTTAAAATCATGTCAAAAGGCATAAATTTTACTTGGAGGAGTAAACCCAGAAGGGAATGAGATAATCCAAAAGGGATCCATTATGCACAATCTGTGGATGCAAAGAGTGAGCTGTAGTGCAAATCCATAAGATCCGAGACGAGATGGTAGGGAGATAGCACATCATAGTCTTATAATAAGCGATAATGATACCCCAATAGTGATCTAGAGCTACATAGCTTCTTAATGGAGTAGTAACAATGACCTTGAGGTGTAGTAGACCAGCACTACATAGTTGCAAGATAGACTTTGCAGTAATGAGCATGAGATTCACAATTGCTTGTGCACAGGCAAAATGAAACCCGAGCTCGAGTGGAGAATACTCGATGCTTAACCCCTATCAAAGCCATTGATGTGAGGGAGCTATCATGAGGATGCGCTCGAAGAAAGAGTCTTTAGAAGATGAATGTCACTTGAGAAATGCCAATAGAAAGGGCACTGATCATTGAAAAAGTTGCTATAAGGCAATAATACTAGTGAGCGGCTATGAAGGTCACAAATAATGAGCGAATATCATCTTTAAAGAGATAGCAATGGAGCATACAAACCTAGAAGGGGTCGTGAAGACCATGATGCTAGATATCGTTAACTCCAATAAGACTATAGTGGTTGAACGATATCACAAAGGTGTCAATTTAGAAACAGTCTGGAAGATTCAATCAAGTGTGAAAGTTATATAGTGGAAGTATAGTGGATTGATTGAACCTAATGTGAACAGACTTGTAAGCAAGGTATAGGACTTGCAAGCAGGCCATGTTTTATAAGCAAGGTATAGGGCTTACACTTAAATAAGATATGACACTTGTGTCTCCCACATTGGTGATATGGGACATTAGATGTGGGGCTATCTGTCAGTAGACTTCCAAAATACCAAGCAAGCGCATAAGCTATGGAGGTAGCACACACTTATGCTACATAGGTAGTGAATGGAATTGAGAGGTACAAATATAGTGAGTTGAATCAAGAGTTATGCAGGGTAATGTGTTGTAAGCTGTAGAGGTAGTGAAGCAAGCACAAGTTACAAAGATAACAACTTGAATATTGTAGAAGCAGTGGGATATGTCAAGTTGCAGAAGCAACAGAGCCAAGAGAGCTATAGAGATAGTAACATATGGGTTTGTGTCAAGACAATGAAGTTGAGTCTATAGAGTAGAACACAAAGTCCGTAGAGGTAACATTGTCAAAGACACTAAAGTTGTGGAGGAAACTACCCAAAGTTATGGAGAAAAAGCAAATGTGTAATGAAACAAGTTTAATGAGACAAAGTTGAGAGAAAGTCAAGGAATGAGCTAAAGAGCAGAAAATTGATGACGATCCTAAAAGTTATGTTAGGTTGAGGGTGACATTCATCAAAGCCTTTCAAATGATGTTAGCCAAAAAAGACAAGCAGAGTAGTGGAGGAAGTAGTTTGAGTGGAGTAAGCTAAAGGCCTACATGAAGATCCAAGAAGCTAGTGTTCAAAAGGAGAAACCTTCATAGAAGCTATGTCAGATTGAAGCGTCAATGAGGGCATTCACATTTAAAGTGAGGGAGAATGTCACAAGTCAACCTTGTAAACCAATTTGGCAGGTAAACATGGTCAATTTTGGATGAAATTTGGCATAAGAATCAAGCATGAAGAGGAGGCTTTATTGTACGAATTTGGGAGCAAATGCACTTATAATTTTTTTTTAATTTTTCTCGTTTTGTGAGTATTTGTGTCTTTTTAACATCTATCATTTGTCCAATACAGGTAGAAAAATACATAGTTGTGATTCTTGCATTTTTATCATTGCGTCCATATGAGATAGCACATTAGAACCCTTAGGAGCTAGGAGAAAAGTCTTCATGTCAACTGGTAAAAAGTATGTATACTCTTATCAATAGGTGTAATGTCTTGAAAAATAAAATAAGAAAGATGAAAAAAATATATATTTTCTTATGGACTAAAGTGAAGATTTTAAAATTTTGTTGGGACCACAACACGATTTTCCCGTTTTCAAGATCGCCTTATTGAAGTCAGTGGCAAAGTTGATGGAGTTGAATCATAAATTTTCCCATGTTGCCTTATGTTATAAAAATCTCCTTAGTTGGCTTCTTTCTTCTTATGCGTGCTGCTTCCTAAAATTTCCTTTACATCTCGACATCATTCTTCTTCCATCCACTTTCATCCATTCTTCGGTGACTTCCTTCTCCTTTAGCCATCACCATCAGCGATCTTCCTTCTCCGGTGTCTTGCTCTCCTTATGGCACTACAACTTCAGTTGAAATTGGAGTCTTTAGCCACTGCTACTGCTATATTTTCTAGACGCCTTTCCTTCTTCAGCCCAGCAAGTTTCGATGAGCTCCAGTCATCACCTTCTCCTTCCTTTCTTTCTTTTTAACAACCTCTCCACAATGGACCGGCTCGGCTTGACAGCTTTCTTCCTCTTCTCCCTTGCTCTCAACTGACACCCGAACTAGCTTGCCAGTGGTGCTTTAGCTCATGGCGAGCTAATTTCTAGTACTTTGGACTCTGATGAGTATTCCTAAATCATCAGATTTATTCTATAACAATCCTACAGCTAGTTTCCAAGAAATTTGCCATGAAACCCTTACTATGTTAGCTGAAAAAAAATGAAATCTTCTTGTTGTTTTACATTGTTTTGCTTCAATGAAGTTCCTATCAAAGAATTAAGCATACTGATGTTCAGTTTTGAAGCTTTAACTGAAAAAACCAAGTTAAGTAATTCAATTCTTCAAGTTAGTTGACCTAACTTTCTAAGGAGTGTGTAATACCCTAAAAAAATGCATAAATAAAATGACAAGAGGGTCTAAACTAAAAAATTCTGCTTTGGGTGGGCTTTAGTTGAGGTGGCTAAAAACTTAGGAGAGTAAAGTATAAAATTCAAAAATATATATGTATTTTCAATTGATTTTCTTCATTTTTCCTAGCCCTTCTTATAGTGTCCCGAACTTTCTCCACACTCCCCGACCATTTTATAGCTTCTTCTTCACCACCACTTCTCTTCTATCACGCCAATGCCACCGATCGACCATTGAACATCAGCTCAGCTTCATCCTTGCTTCTCCTTCCCGGCTGTCTTCCATTTTGGTTCGAAGCTTTTCTATCTAGCTTTCTTGTATCCCTCCTTCTTTCCTCCGTCAGCTAGCTAGAACCAGAGCATTAAAGGTTTCTAAATAAAAAAAAAATCACTAGTAAGCTTTCTTTCTTTAACGTTGAGCTAACAACAGATCGGTTGCACTTCTTCCTTCATCCCCAGTTTGCAAACTTTGGCCGATAGTTGCTTTGGGCCGCCAGCACTACCAATCTTTCAACCAAGCACAACCGATACATCCTAGCTGAAAACTCTTTTGTTGAGTAGCTAAATATAATTATATTTCGATCTTAGGCTTTCGGTTGAACTTTTACTGGTTTGGTTGTGATGTGGTGAGTTGATAAAGTAAAAGGTGAGTAGGTAATTCTTTTCATGATTTTCATGCATTAATATTATATTTGAGAATGATTTGTATTGAGTATTTTGCATATAAAGAGTTTTTTGTTGCTGACCTGACATCCTAAATATGTTATTGTTTAAATTTCAATAAAAATTGTAAAGCCGATTGAGAACTTTCTACTGGAATAAATGGCCATTTAGAAATTTAAGCTTGCTATTGAGAACATGTTGTTTTAAGTATAACTTGTATGGTATAATTTTGCTACTAATAAGATATTTTGTGTATCTTGCCATATATGTTGTAATGGAAATTGTCTAAATGGTTGAGTGACTTTTCTACTGGAATATTCTGTAGTTTAGCAATCTAATGTTGATGCTAAAAACGTGGTTGGAACGAATGATCAGTATAATAAAATTTTACTTGATATGCTTATGCTGAGTTTTGGATCCATTGGCGAAATCGCAGAAAACCCCTAAGTGCACTTAGGATTACATGTTATGTTGGAAAAATAAAGGGGAGATCTAAATTGGTGTAATTGGATGGACTTAGGGAAAATATGAAACAGCTAGTTGACTGCCAGACTTTCCCTTAAATTCGAAACATATACATGTATCCATATGCCTAACAAAATGATTATATGAAATAGATATGTACTAATTATCCATGAATCATTTTATGATAAGAAAATGTGTGGACTATTACCTAGAATTATCTGCTCACTGAGATTTTATGAATCTCACCTTTTCTCTTCTTTTTCAGAGCTCGATAGCACACCCACTGTTCCTCCTTCTCACTCTGACCCAGGACCCGCCCAATGACTCAGTGTATTACTCTTTCATGCGGAGGCTCCAGGCATACATGTGGTGTATATACAAGCAGTTGATAGGTGAGTTTTTGCATATGTATTGTACTCTGGCCACCTAGTAGGATTGAATGCTATAGTCTGGGCCTCTTTGATATTTTGTTTTCATTGGATATTGTTGTTGTTGGGCATATAACCCCACTTTTGTAGTAAGGCAGTGTGCCTGGATGATATGTATATAAAGGAAACTCTACCAAGTTTCTGGTAGAGATGTTAAAATATGTACATATATATATACTTGATCATAAATATATAAATATAGGTACTTCTATATACAATGGTATGTTTGTGGGTTGTGGCATGTCAAGACTTGTAGGAGGTCATCACTAGGGTGGCTTTTTACGTCAATCACATGCCCTAGGATGGGTCATGACAAAGTTAGTGTCAAAGCATGGTCTAGGATTTAGGTGCATGATAGAGGTCTCCAACTGCCAGAATGGGATAGGCATACCAAGTTTATGTTAGTGCGCCCGGGAGCATGACACATAAATAAGGATATGCTAAAGCCCACATCACGAGTATATTGATAACCTCTGTTCTTCTCTAAACTTATGAGTTTATAACCTTTGAAATAAAGTTTTGTTTGAAGTGAAATTTTCTTGTTTGTTTATAGGAATATGTCATCCAAAACTCCACCCCTATCTAGACGTCGAACTGAGAAAGTACAAGAAGAAAGTTCCCGATCTAAATCTAAAACCCCAATTGCTTCAGAAACCTCAATTGGCCCCTCTAACACAGAAACTCCAGCCTAGTTCATAGAATTTAAAAGGATGATGGGAAAATTTATGGATAGAATAACTCAGTATGAAGTACAAATATAGGAAGAGAGACTCCAAACTCAAATATCTCAACCGCCTCCACCACCTTCTACCACAAAAGCAACAGAAAGATTTCAAAAGTATTTGCAAGAATTTTAAAAGTTAAATCCTCCAAGATATTCAAGAATCAAAACCTCTATGGATCCATTAGAATTTCTAGACCAAGTGGAATCCTTATGGCAAGTTCTGGAATGCTCAGAAGAGATAGCAATAAAATTAATGAAATTTCAGTTTGATGGGTCTGCATTAAAATGGTATCAAGGATGGATTAATAATAGATCTGAAATTGGAGAAACCACTACTTGGGAGATGTTTCATGCTACCTTCATACAACAATTCTTTCCTGAAGGGCAATAGTATGCAAAAGAAGAAGAGTTTTATAATCTAAAACAAAGAGGTTCAACGATAACAAAGTATAGTGCCCAACTCCTCCACCTTTGCCAGTTTGCTCCATATATGGTCCCTACAAAGAAGGCCAAAGCTTTGAAATATGTTAAAGGATTAGATTAATGCTATACCCTTCTTTGAGGATACCATCTTTGAGCAAGTCTACAATAAACTAGTAGAATTGGAGGTGAGACTGAAGGAAAAGAAAAATGATAGAGAAAACCAGGAGAGTTCCAGGAAGAAGTTTAGGACTAGAGGCACTAGTAGGAATACTAGAGAGCCATTCTTTACAACTTCCAACACACCTTTCCCTTAGAGACCTACTGGTGGTGCTATTTCAAGTCAGTACTTTCTAGAGGCTCAGGCTTTGGGCTGATAGCTTCAGTTGGATGGGAGGTACCAGAAGTATGTCAAAATTGTGGAAAACCACATTTGGGAGCCTGTAGATGGGTCATAGGAGCTTGTTTTAAATGTGGTCATATGGGCCACTTAAGGAAAGATTGCCCCTGTTCTTCATATTCACCAAGCGACACCAAGCCTGTAAAGACTGTAGGCAGTACCCTGATATGGGCATCACCAACCACCAAACCTTTAGCATCCGGATCAGCTATTAGAGGTGGGCATAGTGGATCATCAAGTAGATGTCAAGGGAGTAGTCAAAAAGCTACTGTGAAGGTGTTTACTCTTACCAAACAGGATGCTCGGGCCTTCAAGGCTATAATCACAGGTACTCTGATAGTTAATTCAATTCTAGCTTATGTACTATTTGACTCAGATGCTACTCATTCGTTTATGTCGAACTATTTGGCTATGTGATTGGTTAGACCTCAGGTATCTTTAACATCACAGTTGTTGGTGTCTACTTTGTTGGGGTAGACATTGACAGCTTGTACTAGAATCTCTTCTTGCGAAATAGACATTTGTAGGACTATTGTCCCTACCAACTTGATTATATTAGACATAATTAATTTTGATGTCATCTTAGGCATGAATTGGTTATTAGCATATTATGCCTGTGTTGATTGCCATAACAAGTTAGTTAGTTTCCATATACCAAATAAAGATGTTGTTGTATTTCAAGGAGACAAAGGTGATGGTGCTGTCAACCTAATTTCTGCTTTGCATACCAATAAGATGGTTATAAAGGGGTGTGAGGCATTCTTGGTAGTTGTAAAGGATGTTGAATCAGCAGAACGGAAACCAGACAGTGTACCGGTGGTTTGTGAATTCTTAGATATTTTCCCAGAAGAATTACTGGGAATGCTGCCAAAACGAGAAATCAAATTTTGTATCGATGTGATCCCTGGAATGGATCCTATCTCCATTCCTCCATACCATATGGCACCCACCAAATTAAAGGAGTTAAAAGTACAATTACAAAAATTATTGGATAAAGGTTTCATACGTTCTAGTACCTCTCTTCAGGGAGCCCCAGTTTTATTTGTAAGGAAGAAAGATGGAACTTTAAGACTGTGCATCGATTGCCATCAGTTGAACAAGGTTACTATGAAGAACAAGTACCCCTTGCCTAAGATTGACAACTTATTTGATCAACTTCAAGGTGCTAAATACTTTTCTAAGATCAATTTATGATCAGGTTACCACTAATTATGAATCCATGATGAATATGTGTTTCATAGTAGCATATTTTAATGCTTATTTTCATGTTATTGAATATTACATTTTCAACAACTTATGGTCTTGATGATTGAAGCTTCCAAACTTATTGTGGAATTTATATATTTAAGTAGGTAAGCTTATTTTCATAGCTATATACTTTTGAATATAATTTATAAATGGAATTTTGGTGTTATAGAATTGTCTACTCACTGAGTTTCTATAAAACTTACTCCTTTCTTCCTTATGTTTTTCAGAGCCAGAAGATACTCCTGCAGTTCCTCCACCCTATCCTAGTCCTAGATCTACTCACTAATCGAGTAGATCACTTCCTGCGAAGATCAAATGTATATAAATGGTGTAATATAAGTAGTTGGTTTAGTGGTTATATATATATATATGTGTGTGTGTGTGTGTGTGTGTGTGTGTGTGTGTGTGTGTGTGTTTTGTTTGAATGAAGCCTAATAGGTATAGCCTTGTCTTGTCTGGGCTGCTGTGATGTTGATTTTGTGCAAGCCTCCTACCCAGATGTCATAAAAAAATAGAAGAAATCTGTCGAATTTTCAGTAGAAATGAGTATGTCTTTATTTGATTGTGTTACTATGATTGGGTGTCCTAGTATGTTATTATGTATTGTCAGGCTTGTAGGGGGTTTCCTAATGGTAACCTTCTACACTAATCACGTGTCGAGGATTGGAGCATGATAATAGGACTTTATTTAAAATACTCTTGTTGACACCAAAATCCGATCAACCAGTTATGTTCAGTGTTGCCCCTGACTACACGTTTTATGTAACAGAGAAACAATAAGAAGGAAAGTAGTAAACACGAAGAAGAGGTAATGACACCAGGGGTTTATCGTAGTTCGGCTAAAGCCAGTTTGGCCCCTACGTCCACGTTGATGTTTTTATTGTCTCCGGGGAGATCGATTTTACAGAATTGCATATAACAATGGAGTATTCTCTCAATGAATAGTACTCACTCTCTATTTTGACAGAGTCTCTGCATATATGTCTCTCTTCTTACCTATATGATGGCTCTCCCCTTCTATTTATAGGAGGGGAGAGGGTTACAAGTGTAATTTTATAAGCAATGAAATGATTACTTCTACCGTTCCAGTCATTTAATGCTTGGTGCTAGATAATTAATACTGGGTAAATCATTATCAGATTTTCAGGAAGCTGATGTGTAAGTTTGGAGGCTGAGCCGTCAGCAAGGAATGGATGCATCGGGTTGCTAATTGGATTTCGTATGGGTAGCTGTTGCTAATGGACGAGCTGGGAATCGGTCGAGGTGGTAGTTCTGACTAGCCCTGTCCCTTGCATCTGGTCGCCCTTTTGAAGGTCATGGGCTTCTCGATGAGGGGTTGGGGGATTCCTCAACGAGATGCGCTCTTCTGCTTAAGGGAATGCAAGATGCTTTTCAGCTGGTACTTGATGACCTGGGTTCTCACTTGGTGACATCCAATTCTGGCTCAAGCTTCCTCCAAACTGACTAGGCCTCCTAATAAACCTCAACTGACCTAAAACATGCTTCTGGAAAATCCATATAACATAAGCTCCCCAACTCTCAGCTCGCTTTACGGGCTGGGAGTTGCACACAAGTGGTCAAAGTCTTCGCTTGGCACTTGTAGGATGATTCAGTCTGTAATGTTGTCATTTCTGTCTTTTCGAACTTTCATTTCCCATGCTTTAGGCTATACCTTTCTCTGTACATCATCTTAGCCATCAGTATGGCAATCTTCAGTATTTCCAGGCTGTTCAATTTGGGACAGCCAAATGTCTCTTGAACCATTCGATGAATTGAGTGGATTTATAAAGGCCTGTGGGGTTCCTCTTTCTTGTAAGGTTGTCTAATGGATGCTTTGATCAAATACTTTGCTCCCTTGATGGCTTAGCTTCCGGAGAGGCCTTTTCGGACATGGATAGTTCGTCACTGAGGTCTTGGAGACATGGATAGTCTGTTGCACGTAACTTCCCTGTACAACTTCTCTTCTTGGCTTCTGGGAACTTTTATATAGATCCTGGACTATTTCTTCATGGTTCTTCCGTGGAATTCAGCCTTGCTAGTCGTGTTCCTGGTCCCCTTTTGAATTGTTTTGTGTTTAGGGAGTCAGGAAACGATCCATTGGTTGAAGAAGGCTACAAGCAGGAGCTGTTGGGCCCGTCGATTTCATCTGATGGGAGTTTGTCTCTTGGAAACTGGACCTCCTTCCCTCCGCAGGATTGTTAGCTTTAGGTCTTTCACTTTATCTTTGTATATCAATTCTTCTAATGTAATTCTGCCTTGTTGAAAGAGGTCTCTTATTGCAATTCTAAGCATTATGTTTATGTTCTTTATACATTTAAGTCCATTGTATGGACAATTTTACTTGATTGCCTTTGGCAATATGATTCACGCCTGCAAAACCATAATTTAACAATCATTGTATAAGTATTTAATGGGATAATCATCCTTCATTATACAAAATTTTGGCCAATCGGCTTTAATTGATAAATTCCCATTTAAAGGATATTGTCTTGCCAATCCGTCGTGCCAGCTCACACAAGAATTTTGCGTGTGTCTAACGCATTACTTGGATGCAAGATCATTTCACGCAAGAATTCTATGCAGGGCGAGCACATTACTTGGACGCGACTCGCGTAAGAATTCTACGCATGGCTAGCTTAATACTTGGATACGAGATAATTGTTTTAGCCCCCCGAAATGATTTATAGAAGGGGAGAGGTTTACAAGTGTAGTTTTATAAGTAATGAAATGATTACTTCCATCGTTTCAGTCATTTAATGCTTGGCACTGAATAATTAATGCTGGGTAAATCATTGTCGAATTTTCGGAAAGCTGATATGTAAGTTTGGAGGCTAAGCTGTCAGCAAGGAATGGATGCATCGGGTTGCTGATTGGGTTCCATACAGATAGCCATTGCTAATAGACGAGCTGCGAGTCGATCGAGTGGTAGTTCTGACTAGCCTTGTCCCCTGCGTCTGGTCACCCTTCTGAAGGTCATGGGCTTCTCGTTGAGGGATTGGGGGATTCCTCAATGAGATGCACTCTTCCGCTTGAGGGAATGCGAGATGCTTTCTGACTCGCACTCAATGACCTGGGTTCTCACTTGGTGACATCCAATTCTGGCTTGGGCTTCCACCAAATCGACTGGACCTCCTAACAGACTTCAACCAGCTCAAAACATACTTCCGAAAAATCCATATAACAACTCTTTAAGGAGGGTGTGTTCGGTGATTGGGTGGACACTGTACCTCGGGCTATGGATAAGAGTATAAAGCTTAGATATACTTCCTCTACACACTTAAAATTATATAATGAGACATATATTAATAATATAGAGTTGTCCCTCTTCTTATTTTTAAAACTCTCTTCTCGATTTGCACTAGAAGCTTCTTGTGTGACACATTTTTTGAGACTCGATATATACAAATATTTTAACTATATACTCATGTTTACTTACGGACATGTTGCCTATAGGATTTTAGTTGTATGCATGATAAAATTCTCAATGCCCCAATTATTTATTCAAGTATTATTCGAATTTATTAGAAGGTTGACATGTTAGTCAAGAGTTGACATTATGCACTACACGATTTCAACTAAAGAACTAACGGCCTGGAGAAGTACTTGCTACATCAAGATCAGTGTAAAACTGATACAATTCAAACCTCAAATTGCAACTAGGGAAAAAAACTCTCCCACCTTGCTTCCCAAGATAACACCAAGGAATAATCTCTGTCAGATCACGTAGACAAATATTGCAATCTTGGCTTGATAAATCGTGCGTACACTGCGCAAGAGTATACACCGTCGCAGACGAATTCAAGTTTGATTTCTTCGTCGCAAATTTCTTAGTACCAGCAGGCCCGGAATTCGCTGCCTTAGAAGCCACTTCGTTCAAAATGTTCTGTGACGTCCAAATGAAGTTGTCCTGGTTAGCAGCGTTCGAGGTACTCAACATGGCAAGTTTCGGCTTTTGATCCACGACGGAGAAGAAAGACTGGTTCGAATAGCGGACTAAGCAATCATCGTACTAAATCACAGACTCTTTAGCCAGACGACATTGTTTGGCAAGCCGATTGGTTGCGTTGACGATGCCTTGTGTTGCGTTGACGACACATTCTCGACAGATCTGCTGGCTGACGTCACCGCGGCACATGAAGAGGCCGTACACTCTGTTGGAGCTATTTCCTCCATGAGAGGTGGCGTTGTAGAATTGCGTGGCTCCAGTGGCGTTGGAGGATAGAGAAGAGAGGAGGCTGTTTAAGTTGAATGGGTAGGCATTTTTGGCGATGAAGTCTTTGTTGTTTGAGCAGCTTTGGTTTTGGATAAGGGAAATCGAATTATCGATTGCCTCTGTGAAGGCCAGGTGAAAAAATCCATATGGGAAAAAATAGAGCAATAGTTTGAGGGGAGACATGAATTTTGTATCCTTGGTGGATTATAAATGTTAATTTATTTAAATATGTAGGTGGGAGTGAGTGGCGGAGCTAGGCTGGAAGAGATGGAGAGATATTTATGACTGGGCGTGCAGTGGAGGACAATAAGAGAATAACTCCTTCTTATAATTCCGTTTCTCCAATTTGTGTAAAATTAATTTTACAAAAAGAAATAAATAATAAATCTGATGTGTTAGTTATATAAAAAACACTTTTTTGATTCTTTTTATTGACTTGTATGGATGGATTTCCTTGCATAATTACTCTTTCTTATATCTCCTATTTTATTAATATTAAATATTCTATATTTTTAGTATTACATATAAAAAAACTCCAAAATTTGTTATAAAAAAAGGCTTACAAGCATGGTTTTTTTGACTTTACCTTGTTTGGCAGCAGGAAAAACTTGTGCAGACGGTGCAGCGGCAGTAGAATCACTTCTAAAAAAAGGATAGAATTCATATCTAAAGTTACAACTTGGATATAAAACTCTTCCTCCTATTCTGTACGTACAACACCACGGAACATCCGCAA
>JANHAO010017037.1:0-14152 GCA_026873985.1 Saraca asoca
ACATATAAGTAATAACATACTCTGATGGGGTCATAGTAGTTCCATCCAACCTTTGATGACAATTTTCCAAGCAAGCAGTGTTTGTACACATTTATATTTATTTCATGCTTTCATGAGTTATAACTTTTGTTTAAAAGAAAATCACAGTAATTTTCATGAAACAACTTTTGTAAGAAGTTGTGATTCCATGAATTAAAGTTGTGACACAACTTTTAAAAATTTGCATCCTTTTATTAAAGAATTTTATAATGATTCATGAAAAAATTGCATAGTATATATTAAAATCTTTCATAAAATTGCAATTCCCATGTAAATACTCGTTGTTACTCTCTAGGAGGAAGCAAAACCCTTGTTATTGTGATAATGGTTGTACCACCTAACCATAAACTTGGGTATCAAATCTTTTATCTCATGAGCAATCCATTAAGTTGGATTAGATAAATAGATAGTGCCAACCTTGTATCTGAACCAAATTCCCAAAATATCTTATTTTACTAACCTCCTTGCATACACATATAAGATCAACTTCAACCATCAACCTTCTTGTAGCTCTTTCCAGTTATTAGGATCCAAACCTTGGGCAAAGAAGTAGTAGAATGCATTTCAAGTGTTTAACATTACCCATAAACATGAATCCATTTGTAAGGAAATATCTTTAATACTTTAATAATGGTGAGAAAGTTATTGGTGCTATCCCACATACATGTTGTTAATATACTATGTAGGAATGTGAATCTCTTTCCAGTCTTTTTATTTTAGCTCTACAATGCCTTTGAAAAGGTTCACATGACTAATATAGAAGGAAAGTAGCACCATGAAAAGTGTTAGTACAATTTAAAAACAAGCCCTTTTCACTTTCCAACAGCTTCCATTCTTATAGTAAAATAGAACCAGTCATTGACATGAAATTGAAGTCAATAAAGGTCAAATGAAAAGAACTCAAGAGGAGCCAAATTGCTTGAATATCAGATATTTGAGTAGAAATTCTATAGCCACCACTAAGGTCTTAACAACTGGCTTTTTCACTTCCTAGTTGCATTCTAGCTCTCAAAAAAATAGCAAAAAAATAATGACATACATAGAAGTATATAATAACATATGCTTTTTTGTAAAAGAAATCCCTAATATTTGGGGATTTTCCTAGAGAAGATTTAGTAGCATTGGTAACTTTTGTACTTTTTTAGGTATTAATATTACTCAAAATAAGAAAATATGTTTTTGATCTTTTGAATGAAATAGGTTTACTTGGAATCAAATCATGTGATACTCTTATGATTCCAACTACTAAGTTTGGATTGGAAGATAGAGAATTACTTAAAGACCCAGAATACAATACAAATGGTTAGTGGAAAAATTGAACTATCTTACTATCACCAGGTTAAAAATTGCTATAATAAGTTAGTTCATGAATTCTCCAAGAACCTCTCATTAGGATACAATTATACACATCCTAAAATATCTCAAAAAGGCACCTAAGCATGGAATCTTGTATAAAAATCATGGTCATTAGAAAGTAGAAGGCTTTACTAATGCAGATTAGGTAGAATGTCCAATGGATAGAAGATCTACTTCAAGTTATTGTGTGTTTGTTAATGGAAATCTTGTGTCTAGAAAAGTAAGAAACAAGCTGTTGTATCTCGGTCAAGTGCAAAATCAGAATATCGAGCTACGACTCATATTACATCTGAGCTTATGTGGATTTCTTGCCTTCTTCATTAACTTGGGATTAAGTTCTCTAGAACAATCCAATTATGGTGTGATAATTAGATTGCCACTCACATTTCTACAAATCTAGTCTTTTATAACTGAACAAAGCATAAAAAGGCTGAATGTCATTTTGTTAGGCCAAACTCCATGAAAGAGTCATTGATCTAAGACATATTAGTATAGCAAAACAAGTTGTTGATTTATTTATTAAAGCTTTTATAGAAAACAAGTTGATGATATTTATAACAAGTTGGACATGTTTCATATTTATGCTCCAACTTAAGGGATGTGTTAGTAAATAAGATAGTTAAATTATAGGTCTAAATAGGCCAATAAGTCATGTGCCCATTCTGATCCTATTGTAATCCTAATTTTTTAACATAAATATGTCTATCTCATTTTAGAGTATAGTTTCACTATTCTCTCTCTCTCTTAACAATTGGTACAAAACTTTCTTTCTCCCTTTAATTCCATATGCAGCCCTTATCTACATAAATTGGTGCACTTCATAATTCTAGATATTATGATGGACATATGGTTATAAGTAATAACATTATTCTAGAATAGCACTTGCTCTTAGAGGTCTTTTGTTGAGGCAGCTATCTAAAGTCATTAATTCTTGATGACGATTTAAAGTAGTCAAATAACTTTGTAATGTCTAGTCTTTTCTTTCTTTGTTTCCTGATTTAGACTAAATGGAGACAACATTTCAGTACCAATGGAAATAAAAAAGAACAATAGAAAAGTAGAAAAGGAAGCTGAAGTTATAGCAGTCTGGTAAGTAATGATATGGATTGCTAATAACTTCTACTATTAGAGTGATGCTCCTCTAGATTTAAGATATTGTGTTTATGCTGATTTTCAATGTGCTCAAACTTGTTTTCTATGCATAGATGCAATCTATTTCATTTGTATTAATATAATATAGATATATATAGAGCCAATTGAGAGCAAGTAAATCACTAATTTCATTCCTTGCACAACATTGCTTTTTTCTTAAAGCAGGTTTCAATGATTCCCTTATGTGTGGGACTATGGTCTCCTCATGGTTTATCTTGTAGAAGATGCTTGTCTGGAATCTTGACAGTTGGATATGCTCTCTATAGACAAATTTCATTTTGATCAACACTAAACTAATTCCAATCCTAGATTTCAATGGATTGGCTATGTGTGGCAACTCACTTAGTGCAAACTAGTGAAGTCCAAGCCTGTCACAATGGTTGAGCCAAGGAAATCCTCAGATGAATCCTTTTGACATAGGTGTTGGATTGTCTGACCACCTTAGGGGCAAAATGGTCAAAATTTTCAAAATTTTTCTTCCATGCAATCGAACAATCAACCCAAGATCTAGCTAGTTTAGAGCTCAAACAACAAATTAGAAGTGTGGCGGAGCACAACCAACCTTTGGTTCCAGCTCAAACGCAACAGAGAAGACGAAGAGTCACCGATCTATTCGGTCCAATTGTCCCGACCCCAACACAGTCCATGCCGGAGAAGAGGAACGGCCAATCACCAATGCTAGCTGGAAGCTTCTTAAGCCGAAAGAGGACTAAACACCGACAAACCCTAGCGAAGAAGCTGAAAGGTCATCGATTTTTCCATTGCACAGTGGCAAGCTTCTTGCATTCCAAAACGCAACACTGGGTAGCATATAACCATGCAAAATGATGCTGTTTTGCATTATGCAATTTTCCAAATTGCAAATTGGCCCCAGCAATTTCATAAATTACAATTGGGTCCCTGTGGCATCTGAAAACTATTTTTTAGTCCAACTGATATCTACCGCTTTTTCAGTTTGGCCCTTAGATATCCAATATCCAAATTTTAGCCATTCCTCATTTTTTTTGTTTTGTGTATGACCCGGTAGGCCCTCGAAATATTGGCAAAAGTTCAAAATGCCCTTCAAACCATTTGAAGACATATAAAATTAATCCAATTAATTTTATGATCAATTTCTCTAAATTAATCATGTATGGATTTTAAGCTATAAGCGGACTCTAGCAAGCCATTATAGCTACCCAATTTTCGATAGGAGTCAACAACGGTGACAAGCCTGTCTGTGGTTGATCTCTATGTATGATACAATCCTTTCATTACCTATATCCGATCAGTTAGAGGTATGGATAACAGTCAACCTCTATAACTAATCATAATTTCTTAACCTCATGAATTGTTTGACATCAAATGAATCTAAGCACTCAAATCTTATTTGATTCTCGATCCAACCTTGTAAGGATTTATCAGTCAAACTAATTCATTGAGTGACCACGGATATCAACTGCAAAGAGTGATAATGAATCCTATCTTAATTAGATAATGCTTAACTACATTTTTAGAAATACCTAACACAAGCCTTTCTTGTTCCTCGTGGCTAGAGTCACATTTGACTTGGTCAAAGCATAACCTTCCATGTAAAAGACATCCCTCAATCTCAAATCAAAGGATCAGTCATATGATCACCACTGGAGATGAACTGTTGACGTAGCTCCATATAGTATCTCCAAATGGGTCAGACAAAATCATGATTGCCAGTTATGTTTCTCCAAACTAACTAGGTCATGTCCATATGTGTGTTCAGATGTAACTCACTTGCATCTCAGCTTATGAGGTCAGCTACTCATCACATGAGAAACACCCCAGCGTTTAGTCTCAACAGATCTGATAATGCCCAATTATTAGATCTTGACTAGTGTTATTTTGATGCAGAAGTTTATATCATTAATAATCACCTTCACAATCTTATAACCCCTTATAGGATTGATTGAATGAATGAACTTCTCACCATGGACTTCATCTTTAATATGCAATGCACAATGAAAGCAATATAAGATGAATAATTGACCTTTATTATCAAATCAATGCAGAATGTATAGTCATAGAAACAATAAAGCTCAATCAAATTGACCCTAAGGCACCTATCAGACTAACAATCTCCCACTTGACCTAGAGCCAATTTGTCATATGGCATAAGCCAAGTGACAACACATGTTGGTCAAACTTCTTTTGAGCCAACGATTTGGTCAACAGATCTGTAATGTTATCCTGCGTAGATACCCTCTTAATACTAACATCACCTTGATCAATAATCTCTCTTATCAGGTAATAATGCCATAGTACATGATTGGATCATTGATGAAACCTTGGTTCCTGAGCTTATGACACAGCCTCATTGTTATCACATAATAATGTAATCAGACTATCCGTGGATGGAACCACTCCCAATTTTGCAATAAACTTCCTTATCCAAACAGCCTCCTTTGTTGCATCTGATGCTGCAATATAGTCGGCTTCTATTGTAGAATCAGTGATCATTTCCTACAGGGAACTTTTCTAACTAATCATTACACCATTGAGTACAAATACCTAACTAGATTAGGATTTGTTATCATCTTTATCTGATTGAAAGTTGGCATCTGCATACCCACTGATAATCAGTTCTGAATAACCTCCATATACCAAAAATAAATCCTTAGTCCTTCTCAAGTACTTAAGGGTATTTTTAACTGTAGTCCAATATTTCTCACCAGGGTTAGATTGATATCTGCTGGTGATGCTCACAGCAAATGAAACATTGGGCCTCGTACATAGCATGGCATACATTATGGATCCAATTACTGAAGCATATGGAATCCTTTCCATCTGATCTTTATCAGATTGCATCTTTGGACACATTTCCTTGGACAAATGAATGCTATGAAGAATAGGAAAATTCCCTCTCTTGGATTCCTCCATACTGAACCTTTTCAGTACTCTGTCTATGTACATAGACTGAGAAAGCCCTATCATTCAATTCAATCTATCTCTATAGATACGAATGCTAAGAATATAGGCCACTTCCCTAAGATCTTTCATGGAGAATTCCTTGGATAACCATACCTTTATGGTTTGCAATATAGGAACATCATTTCCTATGAGTAGTATGTCATATGTCATCTACATATAATACAAGGAATGATATGGCATTTTCTTCAGCCTTTTAGTACACACAAGCATCATCTTCGATTCTAATGAAGCCAAACAATTTGACTGTCTCATCAAAACAAATGTTCCAGCTCCTTGATGCTTGTTTAAGACCAAAGATGGATCGTTGTAGTTTACACATTTAATTCAGATTAGTAGATTCAAAACCCTCTGGTTGTGTCATATACACATCCTCCCTTAAATCACCATTTAAGATGGTGATTTTGACGTCCATCTGCCAAATCTCATAATCATGATAAGCTGCTATAGCTAGCATAATCTATATGGATTTTAGCATAGCCACTGGAGAAAAGGTTTCATCATAGTCAACACCTTGTCTTTGATGATATCCTTTAGCTACCAGTCGAGCCTTGAATGTTGCCATATTCCCTTCCATGTCGGTCTTTCTCTTAAAGACCCATTTACATCCAATAGGTTTTACCCCTTCAGGTCGATCCACCAAAGTCCATACTTTGTTAGAATACATGGAATCCATCTCAGATCTCATGGTTTTAAGCCATTCTTGTGAGTCAATGTCCAACATTGCCTCCTAATACGTAGCTGGATCTTCACCATGCATATGATAAAGATCACATTGCTTTGAGAAATTATGTCCCACATACCTTTCTGGAGCAAGTCATACTCTTGTTGATCTATGTATTTGTTGTGTACCAAAAGTAGCAGGATGACTACCACTAATCTCAACTCTTTGATCAGTTGGAGCATCAACATTTGGTTGTGCATCACCATGCACATTCTTTGCTCCTACTAAATCCTACATACCTTTATTCTCATCCAGTCGGTGTTCCTCTATTTATGGTTCTTGAACGTCATCAAGTTCAATTACATCCTTTGCACCCTTTTCCAAAAATTCCTTTTCCAGAAACACAGTGTGTTTTGAGACAAACACCTTTTGCTCAACAAGATGATAGGACTAATATCCTACTGATTCTTTAGGATATCCCACAAACATACACTTGTCAGATTTAGGCTCTAATTTATCTGATTGCACATGTCTCACGTATGCATAATAGCCCCATACTTTCAAATATTTGAAATTGGGTTTCTTTTCAAACCATATCTCATATAGAGTTTTATCCACCGACTTAGATGGAACATAGTTGAGTAAATACCCGACTGTTAGAAGTGCATAATCTTAAAACATTTTTAGCAGTTCTGTAAAGCTTATCATGGATCGAATCATGTCTAACAAAGTTTGATTCCTTCTTTCTGATACACCATTGTGCTGTGATGTAGCAGGAGGAGTCCATTGAGATCGAATCCCATTCTCTCCCAAATACTCTAAAAACTCATCACTACGGTACTCTCCACCTCGATCAGATCGAAGGATTTTAATGGATTTCCCCATTTGCTTTTCCACTTCAAATCAGAATTCATTGAACTTTTCAAACATTTCCAACTTATGTTTCATCAAATAAACATAACAATACCTTAACATATCATCAATGAATGTCACAAAGTAGGAATAGCCACATATAGCATGTAGACTCATAGCACCACATACATCCGAATGTATCAAGCCTAAGAGTTCTGTAACTCTCTCATCCTTATCCTTGAAAGGTGATTTGGTCAATTTCCCTTATAAATAAGACTCACACGTGTCAAATAAGTTCCACTCAAATTTATCCAAGCAACCATCCTTATGGAGCTTAGACACACGTTGCTCATTTACATGACCAAGTCTATTGTGCCATAGGTATGAGTTTTTTATTTCGTTTAATTTTAAATGCCTTGTATTTATAGTCAGGTCCATATTATCCAAATCTAAAACATAAATTCCATTTATCATTTTACAAGTGGCATAAAGGATATTGCCTTTGTATATAGAAATCCCATTTCTTATTACAAAGTGAAATCCTTCTCGGTTTAAAATCGATAGAGAAATAATATTCTTTGTGATACTCGGTACAAAATAATAATTATTTAACACAAGTATTATACCCAAAGGTAAAAGAATATCAAAAGTGCCTACAACCTCTGTTGGAGTTATAGCACCATTGCCGATCTGCATAAGCAACTCATTCTTCGCCAACTTGCAACTAACTTTTAGGCCTTACAAGGACACACAAATGTGTACGTTACAACTGATATCCAATACCCAAGTTGTCAATGAAGAATGAGAAGAGTGAACCTTTATAGTATACAAACCTGGAGTTGAAGAACTTTTCTTCTTCTACTTTTCCTTTTGGTAGGCTTTACAATTACGCTTCCAATGGCCCTTTTTACCGTAAAAGTGACACATATCATCTGGATGAGACGTCACCATTTTTTCCTTACCTTTCTCCATAGCTTTCGTGGCTTTGGTGGACTTGGCCTTTTAGGCCTTTTTCTTGGGTTTCTTCTTAGAACCCTCACCAACCAAAACCTACCCTTTGCCCTTCTTAATGTTAGACTCAGTAGTTGATAACATATTTGCTAACTCAGTCAATGAAATAGACATTCCATTCATATTGTAATTCAATACAAATTGGGAGAAGCAGTCAGGAAAGGACTGTAATATGAGAACAGTGGTGAGCTCACGATCCAACTCAAACCCTAATTGAGCCAATTTCTCAATCAGTCCGATTATATACAGGACATGGACTTGTACCGAGGCTCTTTCACTCATTTTGCACCAGAACAATTCCTTTGAGGTCATATACCTCTCAGTGCGTGAATGAGCTCCAAAGAGGTCCCACAGATGCACAAGCATCTCTCTGGGATTCATGGTCTCATGTTACTTCTGAAACTCGTTTGACATTGATGCCAGCATCAACACTTGTGCCTACATCGCGTCATCCTAATGCTTCTTATAAGCATCATGTTGAGCTTGTGAAGCATTGGCTCGAGGAGCTAGAGGTAAGTCCTTCTCAAGGACATACTCAATCCCCTCAGACCTTAAAACCAATTTTAAGTTCCTTAGCCAATCCAGGTAATTAGGACTGTTGATGTCAAATTTTGGTGATGATCCAAAGTCTGGCCAACAGGGGAGTTCTTTGGGATCCCTGATCTATGCCTGGTTCAAATGAAGTAAAATTAGCAAGATAAATGGGAAGATGGAAAGAGTAGAGGAGGAGACGCAAGGTTTTAGCGTGTTTCTGCTAAATCTGGATATCACCGAACCCTATGTCCACGGTGGAGTGATATTAGTTTTATATCTCTGAAATGTTACACTACTAAGCTTCCATTTCGATAGAGTTCTAGTGTCTGTCCTACATGAAAGCTCCTTCCTCATATTTATAAAAGAAAGGAGGTTATAATGATAATTACATATGCAATAAATCTATTACCTCAGCATTTATTATGCAAGATAGTGTATGCAAAGCAAATCTTCTACTTTCAGTTGCCGCAAGCCAGTTTTTACAGACATGACTCATTTACCCGTTAGGGGAAGACACAACTCCATCTTCCCTAGGGTCCTCAGGTTGTAGGTTGTGCTTCATCAACCAGGTCGCCAGCCTGTTTATGAATAATTAGGCTGAGGTTGAGCTCACCCAGTAGCCTACGAGCTTGAGTTGTAGGGTTAGAAGCGTCTCGAGGTCATGGCGATTTGGTTGTTTTCTTAGGCTATTTCCTCCACTATCTACGAGCTACTCGAGTGTCCGTTAAGGATCAAACTTTTTATATAACATTAGCCCCCTAACTCCTAGCTCGCTCCACGGTCTAGGAGTTTGAGATTCTCTGACTTCTGAATCATCAGCCTTTTCTCGAGACTACTGTTTTATTTGCACTAGGCCACGTTTCCCGCGACATGTGTCTTCCGACTATTGCTAGGTCAACTTAGCCTTTCCCGAGGACATTAATGATGACGGTTGAGAGAATGGTTCTAGATTCTTCGATAGAGACATCCCTGGCTCTATATAAGGTGAATACAATCCCTTCTTACTTTTTCATTCAAACCATAGAATTTTCTGATAGACCCTCATTGTTACAGTTGTTTTAGCACTCCTTGGAGGCATGTATGGTCTGCTGCATATTCAACTTAGAAGACCTATCTTCCCCGGTAACATGGAAAGATTTCGTATGGATCTCAGATTACGTCCTCCTGGCCCTGTCATGAGGTCACTGCTCGGCCAACCAAGCTCCTAAGGCTTCCTAATGCGCTACCTTCAGGAGGTGCAGGTGATCGAGGGCGAAGGGATGCAACATTACTGCTAATTGTGCATTGGAAGAAGAAAGTTGCAACGTGCGGTCCCTAGCAAACTGGGATACGACCCTTCGTGGTGATCCTCCTTCTTAGTCATAGGTTTTTCCTTTGTATTTCACCTAGTTCTATATTCAAGGCTCTCTTATGTAAATCTACCTTGCTAAGGTCTTTTAATGAATAAACTTCTTTTCTTCATCTCTTATTTGTTTTGTTTTCCTTTGCAAAGCCTTTATTTGAACCATCTGTATGACCTGCTTTTAATGTAAGTCATGAACTGGAGCATTATCGAGCTTGAGCCAATCTTGTGGCCAAATGAATAAATGTATTAGCATGAAAATCATTAGATAACAAAGTAAGTTCACGTGAGGGTTGCAAGGCTAGTGAATGAGCAAGTTCGCATGAAAGCTACGAAGTGAATGAGTGAGCGACCTTGTGCTCAGGCCGATCTTGTGGCCAAATAGATGAGCATGCACAAGAGCTGTGACTTATACTAAGTTTGCATGAGATCTGTGAAGCAAATGAGTGAGTGACCTGGCGCTCAGGCCGATCTCGTGGCCAAACAGATAAGCACACATGAGAGCTGTGACTTATACCAAGTTTGCATGAGAGCTGCGAAGCAAATGAGTGAGTGACCTGATGCTCAGGCTGATCTCGTGGCCAAACAGATGAGCATGCATGAGAGCTGTGACTTATACTGAGTTTGCATGAGAACTACGAAGAGAATGAGTGAGTGACCTAGCGCTCAGGCTGATGTCATGGCCAAATAGAGGGTGGTCGATCTTGTGGTTGGGGTAATCTTGTGCCTAAATAAAGGGTGACTGATCTTGTGGTCAAGGTGATCTTGTGCCCAAATAAAGGATGACCAATCTTGTGGTCAGGGTGATCTTGTAGCTAGGGCGATCTTGTGCCTAAATAATGGGTGACCAATCTTATGGTCGGGGCAATCTTATGCCCGAATAAAGGGTGGTCGATCTTGTGGCTGGGGTGATCTTGTGCCCAAATAAAGGGTGATCGATCTTGTGGTCGGGGCGATCTTATGCCTAAATAAAGGGTGGCCGATCTTATGCCTAAATAATTAAGTATCTTTCAGCGTCTCCACGTCTCAGCGAGCTCGTAACTCAATTGGCTAGTCAGTGAGCCTATAGCTCAACTGGCTAAGTGAGGTCATTTTAAGCATCTCCACGCCTCAACAAGCCCGCAGCTCAACTGGCTAGTTAGCGAGCCCGCAGCTCAACTGGCTAGTCAGTGAGCTCGCAACTCAACTGGCTAGGTGAGGTTGTTTTAAGCGTCTCCACGCCTCAACGAGCCCACAGCTCAACTGGCAAAGTGCTCATCAATTCTTTTTCAAAGTGAACTCTGGGGGGGGGTTTCAATTGAATCAAAACACCAGTTGGTATGAAGTATAAAGCTTTTCATAAGGTCTGTAAGATGCCGATCGCACTCGAACTGCAGATGTTGTTAGCACTGTTAGAAGAAAACTTAATATCAGTAGTTGTATTCAAAGTGTTTATATAACATTACAAGTGAGTACAAGAGTTTAAAAGATTGTCTTGATAAAAGGGGACTGCTCTTGCTCGGCATCCTGCCAGGGGGACCTATACTGTTGCTTGGAAGGCTATACAATGTAATCATACAAGCGACCTCTTTTAATGAGATCCTCAATAATGTCTCGCAACACCTAACATTCCGAGGTGACGTGTTTGAACTCGTTGTAATATGCACAGAACTTTCCCTAACTAACTCTAGATTTGTCGGGAATCTTTAAGGGTGAAGGCTTTCTGAAGTTCTCCCTATCCCTTTCCATTGCGAAAATCTTATCCTGAGCATTCGACAGAATGCTATATGTACTATGGAAAGCTTGGAACATAGGGCGCTTATCCTTGCTCTTTTTGGCAAGCTGACATTTAGGGTTAGTATTTCCATTCTCACGACTATATCTTTTCTTCCCCTGGGCCTAGCTACTTGTTTCGATTTTTTGTGAGCCGAAGGTTTCGTCCCACCTGACTTGCTTCATGGCCTGCTCATAGAATTCACCCAGGTCACCAACAACGGATTTGTATAGACTCTTAAATAGTTTTCCATCCCTATGGAGTCCAGTCGAGATGGCGACTAGGATAGCCTCATTTGAGATCTTCTCAATATTATAAACCTCACGCCTAAAGCAGGTAATATAATCTTTCAATGCTTCCTACTTACCCTGGAAGATTGTAGCGAGATGAGATGGGGGCATGAGTTGTTTCTTCAGTGCTCGGTACTAGTTTAGGAATTTCTCTTGACATTCTTCCAATTGCCAATGTTATGAGCTGGGAGGTTCTTGAACCACATTTGAAAGGCTTCGTCTAAAGTGGTAGGGAACACGCAACACCTGACTAGGGAGTTGTAGGTCTACAGATCTATCTAGATGTTGATCAAATCCAGGTGGTTACGTAGGTCATTATCTCCGTCATATAGCGGGATGACTGGATCTTTGAGCTTACACGGGAGGGGCTCCTCCGTGATTTCTCTAGAGAAAGGGGTTCACTCCTCAAAGTGATCTTGATCATTTCGAGCCTGACGGTGCTCCTCCAAATGCTTGACCCTTTGAAGGAGACCTTCCACCATGACATCCAAGCCCCCCAGTCCCTGGCTTGGGGCTCGGTGGTTTAGCTCGCCGTCTCGGCCATATGAATGGCGACGCAAAGTCTAGTCCTGGTTACCTTCATCGAAATGTTCGACCTCTGGTAGAACAGTTTTAGCTTGGACTTGCACATCTTGGGCCCGTGTCTGCACCAACAGTGTGACCATTTTGGCCAGCTCCCCCATCATGTGCTCAAGTTTTTCCTGGCATTGGAGCCAAGTTTGTGGTCTGTTGACATCGTTAGCAGTGAGAACTAGTCGTACCATGCTAGCTAGAGGGATACCGACAGCTGCCCTAATGGTGGCAGTAGTGGATGAGCCCGTTGTCAAGACATGGCCATCCGAAGTATGGCATCATGCATTTGAGGATTTGGTGGCTCTTCCCTTGGCCATTGTAGTAGAAATGAACCAGAATAGGCAGGATCCCTACAAATGGCACCAAAATGTTGGCATCGAATTTTGGTGATGATCTAAAATTCGGCCAACAGGGGAGTTCTTCGGGATCCCCGATCTATACCCAGTGCAAATGAAGTAAAATTAGCAAGATAAATGGGAAGAGGGAAAGAGCAAGGGAGGAGACACAAGGTTTTAGCGTGGTTCAATTAAATTTGGATATCACCGAACCCTACGTCCAGGGTGGCATGATATTAGTTTTATATCTTTATAATGTTACACTGCTAAGTTTCCATTTCAGCAGAGTTCTAGTGTCTGTCCTACATGAAAGCTCATCCCTCATATTTA
Source organism: Saraca asoca (assembly GCA_026873985.1). NCBI lineage: Eukaryota > Viridiplantae > Streptophyta > Magnoliopsida > Fabales > Fabaceae > Saraca > Saraca asoca. The sequence continues at coordinate 13,172 of JANHAO010017037.1, forward strand.
TAAAGGAAAGGAGGTTATAATGGTAATTACATATGCAGTAAATCTATTACATCAACATTTATTGTACAAGATAGTGTATGCAAAGCAAATTTTCTACTTTCAGCCATCGCAGGCCATTTTTTGCAAACAGGACTCATTTATCCATTGGGGGAAGACACAATTATGTCTTCCATAGGGTCCTCAAATTGCAAGTTGTGCTTCATCAGCCAGGTCGTCAGCTTGTTTGCGAATAATGGGGTTAAGGTCGATCTCGCTCGGTAGCCCGTGAGCTTGAGCTATAGGGATCGAAGTGTCTTGAGGTCATGGCAATTTGGTTGTTTTCTTGGGCTATTTCCTCCACTGTCTACGAGCTACTCAAGTGTCCATTGAGGATCAAACTTTTTATACAACAAGGACCAATTAGCCTATTGTTGTCCAAAATACTTCTTATATTAAATTATGTTGTACTCATGGCGTGATACAAATGATGCAAATAATCTATAACATAGTAAAGAGAGAAGTAGTCAGATTTGATACATAACCAATTTAAAAGGATGATGCAAGTGCATCTTGCTTATTTTATTAAATTGGTTCCCTGCCATTTTTTGCAAACTGGCAGCCCTTACTACTAATTCGGGAGATTAATTGAACCCTCATGGGCCGGGAGTCCATAGACGAATTATTTGCCCTTATGTGACACAACAAACCAAATATTGGAATTGGTAACTGATAACGTTCAATATTTATTAACCTTGTGTGACATAACGAATCAATAAATATAACATTCATCAGTGTTTACATCATATGTTTCTCGGATCATTAAGTGACTACAGCTTTAGTCCTATCACATCATATGTCATCAACTCGACATGGCCTCCAAGTTTGAGCAATCAAGTTTTTAAGCATCCAGATAACCCAAACTTAACTAAATCTAACCCATTAAAAATAATGAGATTTCTCGCATAAAATTAGTGCCTTGTGTGACACAACAAACACTGACGC
>JANHAO010017038.1:0-14132 GCA_026873985.1 Saraca asoca
AAGAGTTTGGGATTTTGCTTGATTTAGGCTGTTCGTGTTGGAATTTGATTGGGCACATGGATAAGAAAATAATGATGTGAGTTTTGCTAATTGGATTTTGTTAATTAGAACATATAAATATGACACAAAATTCTATATTCTTATAGTAAAACAACATGTAGAAGTGACTTAGAGTTGCTATAGTTGTAAGAAAAAGTAGGAAGTAGGAAAAATGAAATGATGTATTTACATTTGACTTTCTCAATTATATCCCTTTTTTCTTATTACTTCCACTCTATATGTTGGGTGTTGTTTTTTTTTTGTGCTTAATTTACTTTGTATTCATCTAAACAATATAATATAGTAAACTAAATATACATAAGTATTTTTTCTTAATCATTATCTACTTCATTTATTTGATTGCCAATAATTTTTTGTCAACTTTTTCAAGAGATCATAGAATTAATAATTTTGTGTCATTCTTTACTACAAATTCAATTAAAATGAAAAAAAAGGATAAAATGGTTGTTTTCATCTATATTTATTCCACAATAGTTGACTCATAGAAAAGTACTACTAGAAGATTGGTGGTATTAATTCCACTTATTGCAAGACCCTTTAAGTGGAAATTGGGGTGTTGTTGGGCTTTGCCTTTAGAATCCATTATTTGATTAGCAATTAGGTCAGCATGATTAGTTAGTTGTTACCATAGATCTTGTTGTACAGTAAATGGTATATGACACCTGAACTGTTGACTGAATGGGCTTGTGTAGGACTTGAAATTAGTGGAACAAAAAAAAATTACTGTTGTAGATAGGGAAGACTAGATTTCATATTAGCTCTAGTATTCTGGCTTTTGCTATTTGGATTTCATATTCTAGTTTAGCTGATAAAATTTTTGGTTTAACTGAAAATATTGGTTTAGTTATATTTTTTGGTTAAACAATAAATGCTGGTGTAGTCCATTAAGTAAACTTTAGTGATAAAATGCTAATCTGCTGAAAGAAAAATTATTTTATTGATACAAGGGATTTGGAATAAACAATTAAAACATAGTGACCTATGTTCTTTTGGCCTTGACTAACCTGAACTTAAGCTGGTGACCAACCAAGCAGCGGCTCACCATTTGGCCATTATTGTAGTCTGGTTGTTTTGATAGCATATTGTAGACTTGTGGGTTTGTTTTTCTATCTGTGTTGATTACTCTGTTACTAACATGTTGTGGTGTTTGGGCTTATTTTATCTACTTTGTTGATATTATATAAAGAGTGGTGAGAATGATATTGTGGCATGCTTACGCATAGGCAGTCTTAAGGATTTAATTTATGAATATATGATACTGTATGAACTTGATATATTAGTGGTTGATGATTTAGTATATATTTACAGGATAAGAGTCAACTTAGTGTATCTAAATATTTGTTTTGGGGGTCAAGGTTTGTATTTTGAAATAACATGTGGCTGCGTCAAGAAATGGATGGTGAGTATATGTTATGACTTCCAAGACATTAATATTTCTACCTGTAATTTTTAGCAACCTAGGAAAGGATTAACAAAGAAATAAATTAAAAGTAAATGTCAGTGGCTGTGGTTTTGTTTTTGAATAGAGCGCTTAAAGTATATTTATGTCCTGTGATCTGTTGCTTCTTAAATTTTCAACTCTATCAACACTCTTCCGTATCAAACACCCATCACTGAACGTGATTCATGATAGTTCTACTCTTTCATATGTAAGTGATTGTCAAGGGTTTAAATTGCACACTCACACAATTATACACAATTCTACTTTACAGGCATATTGTGCCTTTATTAGCTTTGACAAATACTATAGCCTCCTTTCTTCCAACTAGGTATATTAGCTTTTTTTTTTTGTTTTTTTCCTTAAATACTACTGCTAAAAAATTTTGACTTTATTAAGAAATAGTAATGCCTACTAGTTCTGATAAGGTAGCCATTATGACTCCTATTTTCACCTCTAATAGTGCCTTGTGTGCATTGTAAGACCATAGATATGGATAAATCATGGATTAGGTTGTCAAAAAATATAGATGAGTATAAGCAAGGATTGAACAAGTTCCTTGATTTTGCAGTTCAACTACAATTTGTCAAAGGGAGAATAATGTGTCCATGTCGTCTCTGTAAATTTAAAAAATGGTTGAACAGAGCTGAGGCATATGATCACTTGTCTTGAACGCAATTTTTAGTGGAATATACTAAATCGATATGGCATAGAGAATGCAAGAACCTAAAGCATCTTCTAGTAGAGCACATGCAGTTGCAAATTCCCAAAATATAGGTCTTTAACGTCCTTTGAAAGACATGATCAATGATGCATTTGGGTTCGATTGTGTGCACTATGACAACAAGGCTAACTCATTTAATGTTGATGCTAATAATAATGAGGACATGCAAGGATAGACAATGGATAATGTCGTAGTCGAGTTTTACAAGTTACTCAATAATGGAAATCAAGAAGTCTATGAAGGGTGTATGAAGTACTCCAAACTATCTTTTCTAATAAAATTGTATCATATCAAGTGCTTGTGTGGCATGATAGATAAAGCCATTATAGTAATCTTGGAATTATTGAAGGATGCATTCCCGTATGCTAAGATACCTAGTTCTTTGTATGAGGCTAAGAGAACCATCACCAAACTTGGTCTCAATTACAGTAAGGTACACGCTTGTCCAAATGATTGCATGCTGTACTGGGGTAACGATGAGAATAGGGAAACATGCAAGAGATGTCAGACATCTAGATGGAAGGAAAGGGTTGTTGATAAGAAGAAGAAATAACCTATAAAAGTGTTATGCTACTTTCCATTGAAGCAAAGGTTGCAAAGGTTATTTATGTCAACTAAGATGGTTGAGCATATGAATTGGCATGTAATTGGAAATCGTAATGATGGTTGGATGAGGCATCTAAGAGACTATGAAACATGGAAGAAGTTTGATGCAACTCACCTAGAATTTGCTTCAGATCCTCAAAATGTTTGCTTGGGTCTAGCCATTGATGGATTCAACCCTTTTAGAACTATAAGTACTAATTATAGCATTTGGCTTGTAATTTTGATACCGTACAATTTGATGCAGTGGATGTGCGTGAAGCCAACTTCTTTCATTCTCTTGATGACCATTCTGGATAAACAAATGCCAAGGAATGGCATTGATGTCTACTTGCAACCTCTCATAAAAGAGTTGAAGAAGTTATGGATGGAGGGTTTGGACATCTACGATGTCTCCACACATGAGATGTTCAAAATGTAGGTAGCACTAATATGGATGATTAGTGAATTCCCAGGGCTTCGTACCTTGTCTGGCTGGAATACACACACTGGATTAGCTTGCTCAACTTGTAATTTTGATGCAATTCCATTGCATTTTCCTTATAATAGAAAATGGTGTTTTTGAGGGCATCACCATTTTCTTGGAGCAAATCATAGGTTTCAATTAATGAGGCTTTGATTTGATGGGAGTTAGGACTTTAGAAACTCTCCAAAAGCACTATCAGGCACAGACAACATCAGACAAGTAGAGAACATCAAAATTACATTTAGGAAGCTAGTATAAAGGGATGCTAAAGGGAAGTGAGCTCATGGAAATAACGATGAAGTTGACATGTGACAATGGAAAAAGAAGTCTATCAACTTCCATATTGGGAGACTAATATTTTGTGTCATAATCTTGATGTCATGCACATAGAAAAAAATGTGTACGACGATCTCATCTACACATTATTGAATAAGATTGGGAAGACAAAAAACTATCTCTAATGCTCAGAAAGACCTTCAAGCAATGGGTATAAGAAAGGACTTGTGGCCTAATGACAAAGGAAACTACCAGCCATCTCTTTTTACAATGACAAACACAATGAAGGATGCATTCTTAAAGGGATTGAAGAATATGAAGATGCCCGATCAATATTCAAGCAATATTTCTAGGTGTATCGACCTAAAACAATCCAAGTTATTTGGGTTGAAAAGCCATGATTGGCATGTACTTATAAAACAATTACTACCCATTACAATACATAATGTGTTGCCATATCAATTAACTGTAGTGTTGGTTGAGTTTAGCTCATTTTTAAAACAAATATGCAGTAAAATCCTCAACTTTGCTGACCTTGAGAATGTCCAGCATCAAATAGTTCTTATGCTTTGTCATTTGGAGATGTTGTTCCCCCCCATCATTCTTCACCATTATGATTCATCTATTTATTCATCCAATTTATAAACTTCATTTGGGAGGTCTAGTATCAATGGATATACTCTATTGAGAGGTAAATGTTAATTTTTTCTATTGAATTATGATCTGTAAGTGAACTCCTTTTGTTTCCTGATGACATCTTCTTTTATGTAGATATTTGGGACATATAAAGTCTTACATTCACAATAGGGCTCAGCCAAAAAGTTCCATTGCTGAAGGGTACATATCTGAAGAGTGCCTCATGCCTTGTTCAAGATATTTGTAAGGAATTGAGACGAGGTTCAATCAACCAAGAAGCGTGAATGATGAACCAAACAATATTTAATGTGATAACCTAAACCATAATATCTTTCCTAATATAGGAAGACTGGTGGATAGCGGCTCCAATTTCCTGCTAACACATATGCAGATAAGACAGACACATCGATATGTTTTATTTAATTGTAAAAAGGTTGATCCATTTTTGGAGTAAGTATTCTTATGAATATCCATATTAAACTATATATCTTTCATCATATATATTTATGGAGCAAGTATTCACATATAGATGTTGTTCCTTATAGAGAATTTAAGCTATATATTAAGAGAAAATAAGAAGTTGAACATGTTCCTCTATTGAGCTGTAGAAGATAGTCAGCAAAGACTTTGCTGATTGGTTCTCTAGATAGGTGAGAATTAAAAAATATTTAATATAGAATTCAATGCTATAGGTATAACTTGAGAAGATGATTTTCTTTCTATAGGTTTTTGTGGATGACGTGGCTAGCATCGTGTTGAACAATCTAAAGCAACTGACTGAAGGACCTCTACCAAATGCTAGAAGGTTCTTAGCCTTCAATATTAATAGATATAAGTTTTAGATAGTAGCTCAAGAAAATGGATTGAGAACCCAAAATTTTAGAGTTTCCATGATTTTGAGAACCAATTATGTGTCTAGTCATTAAGATGTCAATGGGTAGGATGTTGTTCTTCTATACTATGGGAAATCGGTAGATATTATCAAACTCAATTACTATGGAAGATATGTCACCCTCTTTAAATGTATGTAGGCTGACACCACTGATGATAAAGGCTTTAGAAAGGATGCTTGGGGCTTTCATTTAGTAAATTTCAATAGATTGATTCACATTAATGAATGAGAAGAGCATAAGCCTTTCATATATGCATCACAAGCTCAAATGGTTTATTTTGCAGAGGATTATATATCTCTAGAGTAGAATGTTGTTGTTCATCTCAAGCCAAAAGACTTATATGACATGGGTGAATTTGAGGATGCTGATGTGTAAGCATGAACCGTTTACTGAACAAGAGCGAAGCAATCTTTTTGAGAATAATGATGGGAATATTCAGTTGGCAAAGGAAAAGGAAGATGATCATATGGAAGGCTTTATTCTAGTGTCCAATGTGAAGGAGGATGAGGAAGTGTCAAAATAGCCTTTTTTTGGAATGCCTTTTTTTTGTGCGGTTTTCTCAACATTGAAAATACTTAGATCCATAATTTGTATGTTATCATTAATCATGATTTGTCTCAAGGTGGAAAGACTTAATTCAAAAATTTAAATGCATGTTTGCAATATTTGTGGTTTCTCTCGATGTGGCTGAAATTGGTTTAAGATTCTTGTACCATATGCTAATACATGCTGTTTTATAAACTGTTTTATAGAAATGCCTAAGTCGAGACATCCATGAGTTTGGGCCACATAGGGAGTGTCCATTTCCCATTTTTCTCCTTCATAGCCTACCCAATCCACCCAACCCACCCATTCCACACAACTCACACAGTCCTAGCATTTACAACCCATTCAGCCCACCCACTCTTACCATCTCACCAAACTCATATAGTCTTCATAGGCATAGCCTATACAGCTTACCTTGCCCACTAGGGACATGGATCCTATTTCTCATGCTAGTGATGAGATGAATGATGAGCTGCATGATGCTTATTCTAGTGATGAGCTGCATGATGCTCGTTTTGGTGATGAGCAGAATGATGGGCCTGCTAAAGCTTCTGGTGCTAGGAAGTGGAGGCCCAGAAGTGGATGACAATGCAATGTGTCAGATAACTATAATATATGATTTTCTTTTGTGTTTGAGTTAATATTGTACTAATATTTTGTACTTCTTTCAACTAATAAGGATGGTGTGGTCAATGCCAAGAAGCTTCAGGTCAATTAAGTTTGGACCTTAGATGGAGAGAAAATACTAATTGGGACGGACAATCTTGGTCAGCCCATAAGAGACAAAGGAGTATTATTTCAAGTGAAATGGGTCATCTGGCTAGGTTGAAATACACCATAGACTACAAGGCCTGGCTAGACATACCAGACTCAATTAAAGATGATGTCTTTAAGAAATTGGTGATGGTATGCAATAGAACTGCCTTGGTATTTACAATTTAGATTTCATTCTAATGCTAATGGCTTTTTTTTGGTCAGAACGATATTTTCAATTTGAAAATGATGAAAAAGCAAAGTGGCTTACTAATCAAATGATTGGAAAGTGGTGGAAGGATTTTAAAGGAGTCTTGTCTAACAAACATTATGACCCCACCCTGATTTTGGAGCAAAATAATGAACAAAAATGCCCCAAGGGAATTTCAAGAGAGCAATGGAGAGTTTTAGTCCTCTTCTGGAATAAACGAAAATAATAGATTAATAGTTTATTTAATTCTAGTATGTAAAAATGATTGGATTTAATTATGCTTGTATCGATGACTAAATTAGTAATTAAGTTTCTTTATATAGGAAATGTGTAGGCAAAATGCACAGAATAGAAGCAAACAAACCATTCCTCACACTGTGAGGTCAAAAATATTTGTGTGGAAAAAGGATGAAATAGTAGTATAGCCATCTAATTTAAGTGAATATAATTAAAATTTACTTATGAAATAACTCTTCTTTGCTTGTTTAAATGACAAAAGAATGAGAGATAAGGTTCCATTGGACAGGCAGTGTTGTGGGACGTTATCCATAGGAGAAGTGATGGCTTATACATAAACGATGAGGCAAGGAGTATGGGGGTGAAAGTTCATTGAAAACTTTATTACTTTTGAAACAATAATTAGTCGATGTTGATGCCTATGTTTTGTTATTTACTTAGGAAAAATTGCAAGAAGCCTCAAGCCAAGCAAACCAAACACAATTGTTAATAATTTCCCCAGATGATGCTTTTGTGCAAATGTTTGGGAAGGAGCATCTAGGTCATGTTCGAGGACTAGGCATGGGTGTTTGACCCACTAGCGTGCTTGGGAATAGTTCTCAAAGAGAAAGTGGTAGCTGTTCATCAGGCTCCAATGCTGTGAACCAAGAAATTCATAGGCTTAAATCAAAATTATATCAAAATAAAGAGCAATTAGCTAAAACACAAGCATAGGTGCAACCCATTATGGACTATGTCAAGGCCATCAGTGGGTGCATTCCATCTCATTTGTCTGGTCAGCCGCCTGCTAACCAACAGGTATTATATATAAAATTTGGTCAAATCTATTATTCCAACTACATTTGCTATGTATTTGTTTACTGTGTAAAAGTTGTTTGTTTTCTGCCAAATATTTGTTTACTGCCAAATGTGAAGGTTTATTGATGTAGATATGTTGGCAATACTATATATGGATACCTTGCATTTTGGTGTCACCTGCCTTCAGTTTGGAAATGAGCTTTAAGTTTTGTTTGCTGCCAAATATGAAATTTTCTTGATGTAGATATACAGGCAACACTACATATGGATGCCTTGCATTCTAGTATAATATGTCTTTAGTTTGGAAATGAGCTTTAAGTTTTTGTATCTGTCCTATTCATCACATCAATGTTTAACTGGATCCTCATAAAGCTATCTTTGTTTCTTGTCTTCTTTGGTCAGGCTAAATTTCACTATTTGTATTTGGCTATGAGTGTCAAATGCATTAGTAATTGAATTTTTGTTCTTTTGCCTAAATGGGCCAATTTCTGCACACTTGAATTTCTATTTTTCTGCATAATTGGACCAATATGATGTTTGGTTTTTGCATATGTATGTCAAACTATGGTATAATTGTGTTAGTCTATGGGTAATTGAATTATTATTTTCAAACCAGAATTTTGCTAAACTATGGCACAAGTAAATTGTTATTTTTGCATGTTTGAATTTCAAAGTAATTCTTCAATCTGAGATATTCTATTTCTTTTTTTCTTTTCAGGATGGGGCTGATGTTAATTTGGCATATCAATTTTCACTTGTACATGCAAGGAGATATTCAAGAAGGAGCAATCAAGACAAAAATGCCATTGATCCTGACCAATCTTTTTAGGTTTTATTGTATTTTTGGTTTTAAATAGCTTTTGACTGGAATGTAAAGCTAATTGATGTTATAACTTTTGGTTGTTCCTTTGAATATTTTATTCGAATGAATGCTATTTTTATTATATTTGAATGAATGTTATTTTTATTGCAGCATGGGTTTGCATTTATATTTCACAAGAATAATTAGTGTCATTAACTAATGGAATGAAAAGATTGAATGGCTTGAAATTTAAAAAAAAATACTATAAAAATTTCGCGGCAATTAAATAACCGCTACAAAATTAAACCTGAAATTTAAAAAATAGTGATGATCGGTAAATTAAACGGAAAATTTATTTTTTAAAACAACAATGACAATTAGGTAACCGTTGCTAAATTATATTGTAATTTTTTAATAAATAGTGGCAATAAATTAATTGCCGCTAAATTAAATCACAAAATTTTTTTAAAAAAATAGTGACGTTCTAGTAACCGCTGCTAAATTTAATTTTTCTAGCGATTACTTTTAATCGCTGCTAATGACGAGCCGACACTATATTTTCTGGTGGTTATCATTACCATTGCCATTTTACTCTGCTCTATGTAACCATTGTTATTTTAAGGATTTTTTTTTTGTAGACAGACATAAATATATATAATTCATTATATTCGTATATTTTTTTCTATATATGATATAATTTAGTAAAAAAATGGGGACAAAATCACTCATCTAATTCCTCGCTGAAATAGCTCATTTATGTTTGATATTGGGAACAAATTATTATTTATTATATGCATAACATAATTTGAACAAATAAGTAATGACAATTTATATTATATTTTAGCATATGTGCAGCTGAATAACAGTGCTTTATTATGACATAAAATAATTATATTAAATATAATTTTAAATATTAATATCTAAGTAAATCTTCTTAACTTAAATTTTTACAGAATTTGTGCATTTTAACTTTTGCATTTAAGTAATTTGTTTGGGGCATTAACATAATTCTCAAGCCAAGGTTCTTAAGCTTAAAGGATGGTTTTGAAACCTGTTAAAGTATGTGCGTTTAATTTCCTATGATATATTTAGTTAGTGGAAGCTCTCTTGTGAATTACTCTTATGTGTTACTATAAGCCTTTATTTCTTCTTTCTTAGTGATTATAACATGTTTGTTGGTACATGTTTAAATATCTCTTATGTATGACTATAAACCTGTTGAACTCTTAATGGGAGGGTCCAATAATATAGACTAGAGACATATGATTTAGTTTAAGTAATTATATGCGAAACTGAAAACAAATGAACAAATAAATAAAAATCAAACCGTATAGCTTGCAATTAGATCTACCGAATTGAAGGAATCTTGGTGCTTGTGACTGTTGGAGGGTCTTAAGTTGGAGATATCACCAGATTTTGATGGGAAGAAGATTAATCTTAATAGGGATCTTTAAGATCTTGAAGAATGGATTATTTTTCTTTTTCAGATCGATCATATATAATTCCTACGAGCTAGTCAAGTCCATACTCTTTTATAATTGCCTTAGTTTCTTTATCATTTTCTTCCTTGGCCATCCGTACACATGATAGGCAGCTTGTATGTCTTTCTCTCTTTTACCCTTGCTTTGTCAACTTGCTCTTGTACTTTAGTTCTATGTTAGAATCTGGCATCATAAATTAATATTAATTAATTTTTCTGACTAATCATTTTATATAAGCTATTTTATATTAAAGTAGATATAATTAATTAAAAAATATCTCTTCCAAAAAACTTACTAATGATAATAAAAATGAAAAAATTATAATTAATTTCTAAGATATAAAATCTCATAATATATGGTAACATATTTTGAAACTTTGAGATGTTCTGGTGATAAATTTTCCATGTCTAAGACTTAGCATTAGCGACTAATTTTTTAGTTTGAAATTTGTTTCTTAATTGACATAATTTTGGAATTTTGAGACCATTAATAGAAAATTTCTTTGATTCATTATTCAGTCTGTTATTGAGAAATTATTGAGGATTGACATGAAAGATAAGCATGACTTATTTTAATTGTAAGTTTGATGTTATTTTTCTTGCTATATTAACATATTAGTGATTAAAGTTTGTGATTTATGGTATTTGTAAGTATGGAAGATGTTGTGCGGTAAAAAAAAGTAATTACTATCATGATTTGCTATCATTAATTATACTGAATTAAATCATTTTTTTAATAAGTTATCTCTACGGTGTTGTCTTATTAAAATTGTGTCTACATATATTTTAAATTAGTCTTTGACCTTAGAATCTTTTTTAAAATCAAATTATTTTATAAATTAATATATTTTAAATAAAAGACCTCCACTGAGGTGCAATGTAATTCAGACGCAGATTGGAATAACAGTCTTGTAATTGCTTCTTTGACTAATCTGCTTCTAGTTTTCTTCAAGTCCGTAGGATAAATTAATGTTGTCTCCCACCAGCGTTAAAGCTGAGTAATTAAGTCATATCAAGAGAATTTTCGCCATAACTTTGGAGCTTGTGTTCCATGAGGACGCACAACCCATTCTGTGTTGGGTTGTCCACTGGCTAGGGATTTTCACTCTTAATGTTAATAATTATTTAATATATTGATATTTATTTTATATAATATCCATATTTTAAAAATTGGAATGAATAGTAAATCAGAAAAGTTATTATCTCATGATTTGATTGATAAAACTGATTAAATCAATGATTAAATTAAATGGTATTATACATATAAATTTATTTAAAAGTTGTTATGGGTGAAATCCAGAGCCTCTTGGGTGAGCTGATAAAAAGCACAGATAGTCATGAAGCATTAGATCGCTAAAGTGATGGGATGTGAAGTTTGCCCGACCAGCGATCCTCCTCATGCGTGTTCAGCCCAACGAGAACGAGCTCAGCCTTAGAAAAAGATGCTAACGACCCCCGAGTTGAGGATCCAGTTTGCTTAAGAGTGACTTTCACCTGGAAATATCACAAAAAAAAGAGACCAGCATACGGTATGCTCAGGAGACAAGGGTCTCAACTGCAGAATGCAATCAGCAGCAGTCAAATTGAAAGATACCCTTTCTCTTGTACGAACATGGCATGATGTAACATATTTATAACTTGTAAATTTACAATTGTAATCTCCTCTCCCCTATAAATAGAAGCAAGGAGATGAATGTAAGGAGGAGGAGCCAACCATATCGAAGCTCTATAAAAATATTTTTAGATCAATATATTACCGTGGACATAGAGTCCAATTCTATCCAGATTTGGCTGAATCATATTAAAAAGGGTTTGTATTTCTTCTTCTTCTTCTTCTTCTGGCCACTTAGTGTTCATCAACTAGGATTGAAACCAGATTGCAGTTTGAATCACGAAAGAACCTCCTCTGTTGGTTGAATTCTGGCAGAAGCAAAATCTACTGTCAACAAAATTTAAATAATACTTACTTACAATATAAATATCAGCTCTTATTTTATATAAAAATAAAAAAATTAAAAGAGATTAAGTAAACAAATGAGTTTTTAGTTAATTAAGTGTTAAATTTCATTTTTTATTACATATAGATTTATTAGACTAACCCAACGCAAAAAAAAAATATAAAAACAAAAAGAATTGATTGATTTTCTGGTTTTTCTTTGTTCATGCCGGTTTAAACTGTTAAAATAGTTTTTTAAATTAAATCAAATAAAAAAACACAACTGTTAGCGATTGACCGGATTGGACGGTTTCAATTTGACTTTCAAAATAATGTATAATAAACAATAAAATTTTAATTGATATTTAATTAAATTTAATAAAAAGAAGGACAAAATCAATCATCTAATTCCTCGTCGAAAAAGGTCATTTATAATAAATTATTATTTATTATATATATAGCAGAATATAAACAAGTAAAATTAGTAATTAAGTGGTAATCATATATATCATTATATTGTGATGTCTCTGCAGTTGAGAAACAATTACTATGACATAAAATAATCATATTTAACATAGCTTTAAATATTAATATGCAAGTAAATCTTCTTAGCCTAAATTTTACAGAATTTATGTGTTTTATCGTTTTCATTTTTGTTGGTTTGGGGCATTTTCATAGTTCCAGTGAAGGTGCAGATATCATTTTAAAAGAACAAATTCCATTTTGATTTCAAAATTTTAAATAAAATTTAAAATGAAATGGTGTGTGTAAGCGCATGTCCTGCCTTATCCTAAGGTCACTCCACCACTATTCGAGACGTACCCTTCGAGCAGGATAGCATACTTGAGCATCATCAGAACCTATTGTTTCTTGTGCCAGTGTTTTTTATTGATGCAATAGCATTCGATATTGTCTTGAGACTTTTTTCTTTTTTTAATGTCTTAAGTCCAATATGAAAATATTATATGTGTGTTAAATGATTTATCATTTATTTTATTACAAAGAAAAATCTATTGTTTCCATCGATGAAAAATATTTCTAATTTTGCCGTAGTGCTTAGATTCTTAGGATTACTATGTATTATATTTTAACAAGTCACAAAATTCTTCTATAAATTTACATATCTATTCAACCATAATATTTAAAGATCTAAGTTATAAATATATATATATATATATAAAGAAGACAATAACACTCAACCATTCAAGATCATCCATTTTCTTTATTTATATTTCAAATAGAACTTTTTTCATTCTCTAAATCTCATTCTCTCATTCATTTTCACCTGTATTTTTTTTGGGAATTTTGATTAGCATTTCCTAAGTTCACATTTTATGGCTCTGTATAGTAATTTTATGAATACATAATAATTTTTTCTCATAAATAATATTTTGTGACTTCATAGTAATTTTAACTATGAAATGAAATAATTCAAGCTAAAGGATATATTAAAATAATTCTTATACTTTTAAAAATGTAAAACAAAAAAAGAAAATCCATAAATCAAAGGCCTTGGGAGTACTCGATATGTTGATGAGTTCCACGTATGAAACAAGTGAAGTTGTCTCATTTGCTACGAGTCAATATGTCTATTTTCCTTTTGCTAGTCTTCATATATAATTGCAAAAAGTTGCTTTGATTTTCCTTTTTCTTTTCCTATTATTTTAATTACAGCTTGCCCGCCATTCAGAATAAAAGCTTCTTTATATCCTTTTAATATATACTTTTATAGCTTTTTTGTGAATCAGCTTTAGTTAAAATAGTAAGAAGAAAAGGAAAAGAAAAATCAAAGCAACTCTTGCAATTATGAAAACTGGCAAAACGAATGTGGACATATTGGCATTTAGGGAGTACACTGATTTTATTTGTTGTATACGTGGAACTAATCAACTTTACTCATTGATGATGTTAAAATGTTTCATATAACTGAATCTACACCAAAAAATTTGTAATTTGATGTCTATTATTACAGCTAAGACACTGTACGGTTTGATTAATTTTCCTTTTCACGTTTGTTTCACTTTAACATGATAAAACTCTTTAAACCATATTGTTCTGTTGTTACAGGTTGCAATTTAATCAAATTAAATTCAGGAAAAGCCAAAGTCTAGAATGGAAGCATGTTCCTCAAATTCATGTAATCAAAACCCACATATCATGTTTTCTTGAGCTTCAAGGGAGAAGATACTCGAAATGGTTTTGTTGATCGCTTGTATGCTGTCCTGAAAAAAAATGGGATTCAAACTTTAGAGATGATGAAGAACTTGAGAGAG